>JAVJIF010003590.1:0-122175 GCA_038442645.1 Agave tequilana | reverse complement strand
AAATATTTATTCTATCATAACAAAATTATGACAAATGATCTTCCCAACCAACGAGTACAAGTATGGACTCTACATACATATGAGCATGATGATATGAATGGTGTGATTGTGTGTATGCTTTAAGTAATGTGTACGAGATAGTTTCTTCTTTGAAAACAAAGATTCAATTTTGTTTTTTATTAAATACAAACTTTAAGAGTAGAATCCAGGCATCCATTCTTTTCTTTAAAGTTTCAAAGTCATTATTTTCAATCGAACTCGTAGGGCTTTTGCCCTTGCATGTAATGTAAATATCAAAATTCTTTTAGATTTTCTCAAAAGTAATTGATAAATCTTCTTTCTCTTTTGAAATAACATTCAATTTATCTTTCAAAAATCTCATTTTCACACTTTTTAATTTAGAGAATATTGATACTCAAAAGAAATATATTTTTCATCAAGTTCTTAAAAAGGAAAAAACTGGTTCATCTAATGTTAATTCGGAATCACCAACAGTTGTGTTCGTGGGTTGCCTTGGGTGTGTTATCATTAGCCATGAAACACACATGTGTCGTATCCACCTTTCCTCGGATTTGCTCTCCGAATCCTAAGTTGCTTTCAATGCCTTCTTCATGTTAAGCTTTTGGATGAGATACTTTTTTGTTCATCTATGGGCACTCTCTTTTGTAGAACATTCTTCTCAATGTTCTTTACTAGAAAGAGAGAGCTCTTTATCATTATCTTCTTCATGACCAAGATCTTAATTTTGTTGGAAGAAGAACAATTGAAAGCTATGCTTTTCATCATTGGTGAGGCTTTGTCTTTCTCTAACTTGTCTTTCCATCTCATAGGTCATCAAGTTTTTTATTAGTCCCATGAAGTCCATTTCTTCCTGTTGTTCAATTCCTTTAGGGTGGTATATTGACTTTCTAAGATTGAGGAAGTGCTCGAATAACCTTTCACCTTTTGATCATTGTCAATGGAGTCACATAAGAAGAAAAACCGTTAGTAATCTTCGTAAATCTTGTAATCATGTCATCCTACTCTCATTTCATGCATATTAAAATTTCATATTGTAAATGCAAGAGATGAATTTTGGCTCTCTTGATTTGTGATGTTCTTTCGTGTGTAAAACCAAGTGCGACCAAATCTCATAGATCGATTTGCAATAAATTACCTTAAAAATGTTATCATCATTCAAGACTTGAACTAAGACACATAGTGTGCCTTAGCATTAGCATTAAACTCCATGGTAGCAATCTGGTACCAAGTGTCCTCATCGCCATCAGATACACTAAGGGTTTGATCACCGCCTTTGCAACCCGCTTCTTAGAGATTATAAGAACACGGTCCTTAACCTTCTATATGGAAAAATTAAGGCCTCAAGCTTGATGGGGACTTAATGCTATTACTAATGGAATCCATGTGTATGAAACAAATATTGTGATAGGTCAAGATAGAATCACTCTTAGGTTGTTAAATATATAAACAAGAGCACTAGCTGATATCAATTAAACCACCTAGAGGAGAGTGAATGTGATATCTAATCTATGTGAAAAATAAAACTTATCAACAATAATTCTACATAGAGAAATCAACATGTAATGAATCCAAACTCACAACTAAGAAGAAGCTATATACCCCGGGAAGGCCTTTGAATTTCTCCTCGTGATTCCTCTTAAATAAGAGTTGAGGTGCTAATTGCTTTCTTGGTATATAAAGAGTTTAAATAAATAATCTGAGATAGAATAAAAATAAGTATATTTGTGATATAAAGGAATAAGAGTAAGAGGATTAAACGCAAGCCAATCACAAAGACGGAGGATTATTATCGAGGTTCGAGCCACTTGCTTTACGTCCCCGCCTTCACTGCAATAAAGAATTCTACTATAATCGCTTCATTACAATTAAACTTGATCCCGCAAGATCACTCAGTGCCACAACACTACAAGCTTCCTACTCATTCCTATAAGAATATAACACATGAGCTCACGAGCTTGATCGAGGTCGCGAGCTCCAAAACACTCATTACAAAGAATAAACACTAGTGATCAATACTCGATCACAAATAAAAACACTCTTGCAACCTCACTTATAAAATAGATAGAAATGAGAGCTTAGATGTAAGTGGAGAAAACAGATTGGAAATTGAAAAACATGAAAATCTTTTACAAGAGATTTTAGATTTGAATACATGATAATCTTTTGAAAACTTTTATGAAAAACTTGTTAAAAATACTGTCTAGTCACTAATATTTATAGGAAAAGCTAGAAACCAATATCAGTTAATTCTAGCAATTAAAACATGTTATAATACATTAGAATCAAGAAATAGTGGTCGTTGGAAATGAACTTGGACTTATTGAATAGAAAACTAGCCGTTATAAGGCAAGACATGCAAGTTTTCACTACTATCTGTCAACAGGCTAGTAAGTAGCTTGCACATAAGCAAACTTCATACAAATTTTGAAAGTCAAAATATATAAGAATTTGAAAATAAATATATATAAAGAATTGTAAATTTTTAAGTTATCTTTTAATAAAATGAAAATCATATGAATCAGATATAGAATTAAAAAGATATACAAAATATTAAAAGGTGTCAAATTAAAACTGTGAAACTATTTTCAACATATAGGATAAATTAAAACCAGCATTTCATAATTAAAACTTTTAATTTTTGAATAATCATATAGGAATATATGTTCTCTTTAATTTATTCTTTATATTTCAACTTGAATCACATCAAAAAGAGATCAGAGAAAAAGCTATATCCAAAATAGACAACTTTGTCGACAAGCCCGAGCTTTAGCTTTGTAAAATGTTGTCATCTATAAAGTAATTGTCGATTGTCCTACTGCACAATCAGTTTTTAAAATCAAAATTTGAAGTTTTGAACGTTTAATTTAGATTTAACTATATAGGAACATATTGTAACCCTTTAAGTTACTTTATAATGCAATAAAAATCACATGAATCATAAGTTGGATAAGAAAGTTATGATCAAACACTGAAAGAGTGTCACATAGAAAATTATAAAAACATTTTTATAAGAAATAAACTTTTGATAAAACAAAATTAAACTCATTTCTTTGAAATATAAATCATATAAATAAATACAAGATTTAATTTAAACATAACTAATATAATTTTTTCAAAACTATTATTAAACTCAATTTCTTGAAAACTAAAACACAAAATCATATTTAATAAAACTCACCAAACAAAGATAAAAAACGTGTGTGAGCTTGAGCAATCAATTCTACACTATTCTTTACAGAACTTCTTAACACTTACAAATTCTACAAACAAGTCTTCATCTTTTGATCATGATCTTCTACTGTATCTTAATTTGATCAAATTACTTGATTCATCTAAGCTTGTCTCCTTGAGTGTTTAAATGTGTTTTTTGTTCTTGAGCTCTGAGTCAACCCGTGTTAACTTCAAACTCAACTTGAGTCTTTTGTTGAAGCTAAATACTAATGTATAGTCTTGAATAAACCTGAAACTTATGTCTCAAAGATCATTAGTAACTATAACTATATGATTAATCATTATCAAGACTAGAGTGATGGGCCTTCAACATCACATCATTGACAAAATGATAATTAAATAACAGGGTTTATTCTGAAATAAATGTGAAGATATGACAATGAATAATACTATTAGTGACCAATCACACCCCCACACTTATCGTTTTCTCGTCCTCGAGTGAAACAAATAAAAAGAAAATAGAGCTAACCTAATCTAACTCACGTTTTGAAGGAATCACGTTGTACTTAGCACGTGTAACAACCATTAAATCTCTCAGTTACCCCTAGAAGACGAATTTTGTCTCTTGAGAATTTTCAATGAATTACACCACAAAGTCCATAAAGAAAGAAAAACTAAGTGTTAGTATTTTTGAAAACACATTTTGAAAAAGGAAAAACATATTTGAAATAATTTTTACAAAAGTCAAGTAAACTATAAGTCATAGAAATACCAGACCGTTTATTCCTAAACTTAGTCTTTATTTTTGTTATCAATCAAGATAAGGGTTAAAACTGCATTTCACCTAGTCTATTATTTTTGTAAGATCACCTAGAGGGGGGGTGAATAGGTGATGGCTAATCTAATGGTCACTTGTGAACAAATAATGCGGAATTAAAACTAAGCTGACCAAATTAAAATTCTTTTAATTAACACTTATGTATAACTCAAGAGTGTTGCCGAATTCCCCTTGCGAGGCTCTGGACAAGCTCCTCTAGATTCCCCTTGAATGGGTTGAGGTGCCGCGTTGGCTCTCTTGGTTGAATACTAGTGTTAACAAACAATCCCACGCAATTATATATCAATTAAGCACAAGGGTGTATATCATGCATATATAAGATGAACACAATGAAAGTAAATGCAAGATATAAAAGAGACAAAGAGAGAGAGAGGGAAGAGTAAGCAATCGCAAACACAAAGGGTTGTTTTCGAGGTTCGAGCACACTTGTCTACATCCCGCCTTCGACACACGAAGGGTTTCCACTATGCAAGATCCCAATGGATCTCTCCTCGATGCCGTAACACCTACAAACCCTCGGACTCCCAAGTCCCGTACACACGCAAGCCCCCTAAGCTTGCCGAGCCGCACCTCGAACCACCAAGAGTTCACAACCGAACTCCAACCACAACGAGCACACTTGCCCGCTTCCTCAAGGTACAAAGAAAATATCTTTGGTGATCACAACACTTGATCACCTTACAAAGCTCTCACTACAACTCTCCTATAGGATAGATATATCTATGGATGCTCAAGTGTAGTGTGAGAAATCAAGGAAAGAAAGCTTTGGTAGAAAACACAAGAAATCACTTTAACACTCTCTTGATAAAAAACTCCCTTTTGATTGGAAATATTTGCACTCAAATATGTGGAGAGAACTTCTGAAATCAGTTGGAAAAAACTAGCTCAAAGGTCTCCAAAATCTTGACCACAAAACAGTTGACAAGACCCCCTTATATAGGCTGCCAGAAATAGAGCCGTTGGGGTTTTGTCAGAGCTGTCGGTCGACCGCCGGTCGACCGGCCAACGGTCATTTTTCTGACCGTTGCAGCCACCGGTCGACCGGCTCGGTCGACCGATAACCTGGAATGAACTGTCGGTCGACCGGCCCGGTCGACTGATATTTCCAGAGAGCAAAGCTCTCTTGGTCGGTCGCCGACCCGGTCGACCGGGCCACTGTGCTGACAACGTGCACAGGGCTGTGCACATCGGTCGACCGGACCGGTCGACCGGTTTGGCCTGTCAGCCAGTTTCCAGGTCAGAAAACAGGATTTAAAAATCTTTTATAAAATCCTAAAAATACATAGAAATTCTACAAAAATAGTTTTACCAATATACTTGAAAGAACAAACATGCTTGCACAAAATCAAGACATTTTATAGATGTTTTGGTCTATTTTTGTAACTTGGAAATATTAGCTCAATAACCAAAATGTATTTTCCAAAACATGTTTTTCCAAACTTGTTTTTCTAATCTTCATCAAATACAAAAACAAGATATTTGAGTTCATTTAAAAGCATGGTGTGTATGGATATGATCCACTACACAATCAATAAGAAATATCTATGTTTTTGACAATAAGCACTAGTATGGTTTGGTTATAAGATATGCAAACTTGAAATACCAAAATCCAAGATAAATATTTTGTCTCAAAGAAAATCTTTGTTCTAAATAAAAATTCTTTTCTAAAAAGAAATCTTTTATGAAATCAATTAAATCAAGAGTTCTATCAAGAGTGTGTGTGTGTGATATAACTTGAGCAATCCACCACTATTCTATCCTTTACATTTTTACTAAAACAAAAATACAAATTCTATACCTAGACACAGTCTTCAACTTCTTGAAGTCTTCCCTTGAAAGCTTCTCATCTTCTTGACTTGGTCCAAGCTTGATCCAAAGCTCCTTGGATCACAACATGCAAGCTCCAAATCTTGATCTTTTATCCTTTGTTGAGCTATGCACCTACTAAGATCTTGATCATGAATCTGTCACTAATTAAACACAAGATCATTAGTAACTATAACTACATGAGTTGATCATCATCAAAACTAGGGTGAAGGACCTTTGGGCCAACAATCTCCCCCTTTTTGATGATGACAAAACTCATGGAGTTATATATGCATGGATTAAAGTAAAGCTTCAAAGAAGCTCCCCCTTAACTCATGCATACCAAATAAATAATAGATATGTCAATAAAAGCACATGAATATGTATGCAATGTAGGAGATGCAATCATATAAATCAAATCATAAATCAGTCTTTGCTCCTAATTGCAAGACAACATATATGCATAAATACAAATCTTACTCCCCCTTAAGCAAGGAACCAAATACTTCTCCCCCTTAAGTAAGGAAATCATGAAATCATGCATATAAATCACAAATTCTTCTCCCCCTTTTTGTCAATCATCAACAAAGGGTTCAAAGAAAAAATACATCAAACAAATTTTTCTCCCCCTTTTTGTCAAAACAAAGAAATCAAGGAGGGTAAAATACAAATCAATCAATAAAATTTATATGCGATATAAATTCATGAAGAGAAAGACGTTAAGTTAGCTTCCCGACACATATACATTACATGAAAGAGGGATGACAAGCCCTAATTCACATAACGTATATATGTCATGCATAAGAGGAGATGTGAAGCTCCCCCTACACACGTATATCATGAAAAGAAGAGTTGTCAAGCTCCTCAAATTACAATATACTCAACATGAATCTACATATGGAAGAGATGTTAAGCTCTCCTTGCATATAGACAATACAAATCAAAAAAATTTTGAATTTTTCTTTATCAAAACAAAATTTTAACTTTTTCTTAGTAAAAACAAATTTTGAGATATCAATTGTAAAATAATCAAATTTTGAATTTTTGATACCAATTTCAAAACAAGTACAATGCACAAGCTTATTATGAAATACCAATTTGAAATCTAATTAAGCTTAGCATCAACAATCTTTGTGCTTTAAAGGAAATACCACTTGTAAAATAAGCACAAATAGATAACATATATGTATGACAAGATAATACCAATAGAAATTGATATAATTTGAAGGCATTCATACATACAATCAAAATATGAATATACACAACATGAAGTCATATTGATACCAATTGAACATATCCAATGATACCAATTGAAAAAGTAAGCATAAGTGTATACATCATGTAGTCTACCATATGAAGAATTCAAACTAGTTAAATGAAAGTGTTTTAACAACTAGTAAGGAATCCTTCAACCAAGGAATACAACAAAATATTTTCATGGAATATGCATAAATCACAAGGCACTAAAACACTCTAATCCATAAAGTCCATATAATTTTCAAAGAGGTGAGTGTACTAATGTTATGTGAAACATGACATCATGAAAATGAAAATAAAACTCAATATTCCTTAAAATTTTGAATTATCATAACTTTTAAAACCTTGAAATAAAAAAATTTTTTTTATTAAAAAAATGTTTCATAATATATGTATGTTTTGTCAATACAAGAAGCATACATACATATCTCTACACAATTGAGTCCATATATATAGATTTGCATGAAAGGCAAATGACTCAAGAGGTATCCATGTATATCTTAATGTTTTGGCAAAATAATCATATACATGAAATGAAATCACATGATCATAACATAAATCCAAATGGGAATACAAGTTTAAGAATGTAATGATCATCAACATAAGGCTATACTAGTACATCTAATAGGCACAAATAAGCATTCAACCCAATCATATATAGATTTATTTGTGGTCCATAAGGTGTACAAGTATAAATCCAAGTGTTGACAAATACTACATCTAAACTAATATTCAATACAATGAAGCATCAAAATTTTGAAATCACAAAAGAATTTATCCATAAAAATAGAATCATGTGCAATACTTGAAGAATAGATAACTAGTTTAAATAAATTTTTGACAAACTAGTTAAAGATCCTTCATAAATAAATCATATGTTTTTCATGAATAATACTAAATACATAAAAGTTCAAGCACTCATATTCCATAAAGCTCCAATTATATATTTTCTTAAAGATAGAGTGTTCAAAGGTCATGTAAATAGTATCTACATGAAAATAGTCATAGAAGCCCAAATCAAATCATGACTAAAATTTTTATCAACCAACACATAAAATCATTTTTATCAAAACAAATCATCTTAAAATAATCTACATGGTATGTATGAATTATACAAATCTAGCAATATGCATACATATCCCAAATATTAAAAGAGTCTATTAAATGTTTGCATGAAGGCAAAACTCACGGGTATACATGTATATTTATTAGATTTGAATTAAACATGCATATACATGAAGTAAATCACAAAATTGGCACAACATGTATATATGAGAATTATCAAAACTAGATTATACATATGCATAAAGTGGATACAGTGAGCATGAAGTTCAATTATTTAAGAGTCAATTGTAATTCACTATGTGTATATGTATACATACAAGTTTGACAAATCTACATCTAAGCATGTAACTACCACATAAAGCACAAATCAAACAAAAATCATGAACATGCTATGAATGTATGAAATAAGTAAAAGCACGTATATAAAAATAGGAGTTTAGAAGTTGTTACCAACTACAAAGCTCCAAGTATGGTGGCTTTTCCACCAAAATTTCTTGATAGCAATGCATCTATAAGAGTGTCCATCATATCCATTGCATTCGCTACCAAGGCACCAATCCTCTCACGTTTTGTGAGAGCCCTCACCTACACCAAAATCAAAGGGCGGGGGTTTTGGTACCCATGTTTTCTTGGGTCCTTTGGGGTTAGCATTGTTGTAAGGAACCCAAAATCTATTATACTTAGCAAAATATAAATATGGTTTCTTATCAAACAATATCTTGCTAGATGGCCTTTGCGGCCACAATGTGTACAAATGTACACCTTAGCATGATGCTTATGAGTGTGATTGTGATCGTGATGTGCACCATAAGCATGAGCATGATGTGTATGAGCATGAGCATGGGGAACTTGTTTCTTTTGAAACAAGGATTCCAACTTAGAATGGTTAAATGCACATGTGCTCAAATTAGAGCTCAAATTATGCATCTTATTTTTCAAATTCTTAATCTCATTAGATGTGGCATGAAAAGCATGATGAGATGAAGAATCATTTTTCTTTTTCTTTTTACAAACATTATCTTTTTTTTTTCAAACAAATTTCTTTTCAAAGACTTATTTTCTTGCAAAATACTTTCCTTTTGTTTTTCCACCAAATCAATCTTTTCTTTCAAGGTATTGTTTCCTTCACACAAAATACTCAATTTAGAAAATAAGGAAACATTCTCATTTTTCAAATCTTCTTTTTCTTTTTCTAAGCATGCGACTTTATTTCTAAGTGAATCATTTTCATTAAGCATGCAATCAAATTCCTTTTTCAAAATCTTGTTATCTTTTTCTAAACATGCAATGTTATCTCTACATGAATCATGTTCTACATGCATGCTAGCAATATCCTTTTTCAAATTTTTAATTTCTTTCTTTTTCATGTCATATTTTTCAAGCAATAATTGGCAAAATGTATTAAGCTCATCATATGACATAACATTATCATCCTCGGATTCGGAAGTTACCTTAAGGGGGTCATCCCCTTGGACCATAAAGCATGTGTTGGAGGTGTTGCTTCCAACGTCCGAATCGCTCCTGGCATAATATGGATCCTTTTCGCCAAGGGAGGTGATGATGTTCCAAGCTACAAAAGCCGAATCAATATTAGCAACCCTAAATAAGTAATCATCATTTAGGGTACTCTTCAAAGCATTTAAGGCTTTTGCATTACCCTCAATATACTTGCTATTGTTAATATATGAATCATTAAATGTAGCAAGATAGACATGAATGCCTAGGGCCTTGAGGAACAAGGACATCTTAACCTTCCAAATTTGGATGTTAAGGATGTCAAAGGTGGGTGGTGACATAAAGTCCATGGTGAGGTGTGTGTGTACAACAAATATTGTGATTAGCCCAAATGTAGGATCTTTAACTCTTAGGTTGTTAGACCCTTATCAAGAGCACTAGCTCTGATACCAATTGTAAGATCACCTAGAGGGGGGGTGAATAGGTGATGGCTAATCTAATGGTCACTTGTGAACAAATAATGCGGAATTAAAACTAAGCTGACCAAATTAAAATTTCTTTTAATTAAACACTTATGTATAACTCAAGAGTGTTGCCGAATTCCCCTTGCGAGGCTCTGGACAAGCTCCTCTAGATTCCCCTTGAATGGGTTGAGGTGCCGCGTTGGCTCTCTTGGTTGAATACTAGTGTTAACAACAATCCCATGCAATTATATATCAATTAAGCACAAGGGTGTATATCATGCATATATAAGATGAACACAATGAAAGTAAATGCAAGATATAAAGAGACAAAGAGAGAGAGAGGGAAGAGTAAGCAATCGCAAACACAAAGGGTTTGTTTCGAGGTTCGAGCACACTTGCTCTACATCCCCGCCTTCGACCACGAAGGGTTTCCACTATGCAAGATCCCAATGGATCTCTCCTCGGTGCCGTACACCTACAAACCCTCGGATCCCAAGTCCCGTACACACGCAAGCCCCCTAAGCTTGCCGAGGCCACACCTCGAACCACCAAGAGTTCACAACCGAACTCCAACCACAACGAGCACACTTGCCCGCTTCCTCAAGGTACAAAGAAAATATCTTTGGTGATCACAACACTTTGATCACCTTACAAAGCTCTCACTACAACTCTCCTATAGGATAGATATATCTATGGATGCTCAAGTGTAGTGTGAGAAATCAAGGAAAGAAAGCTTTGGTAGAAAACACAAGAAATCACTTTAACACTCTCTTGATAAAAACTCCCTTTTGATTGGAAATATTTGCACTCAAATATGTGGAGAGAACTTCTGAAATCAGTTGGAAAAACTAGCTCAAAGGTCTCCAAAATCTTGACCACAAAACAGTTGACAAGACCCCCTTATATAGGCTGCCAGAAATAGAGCCGTTGGGGTTTTGTCAGAGCTGTCGGTCGACCGCCGGTCGACCGGCCAACGGTCATTTTTCTGACCGTTGCAGCCACCGGTCGACCGGCTCGGTCGACCGATAACCTGGAATGAACTGTCGGTCGACCGGCCCGGTCGACTGATATTTCCAGAGAGCAAAGCTCTCTTGGTCGGTCGACCGACCCGGTCGACCGGCCACTGTGCTGACAACGTGCACAGGGCTGTGCACATCGGTCGACCGGACCGGTCGACCGGTTTGGCCTGTCAGCCAGTTTCCAGGTCAGAAAACAGGATTAAAAATCTTTTATAAAATCCTAAAAATACATAGAAATTCTACAAAAATAGTTTTACCAATATACTTGAAAGAACAAACATGCTTGCACAAAATCAAGACATGTTATAGATGTTTTGGTCTATTTTTGTAACTTGGAAATATTAGCTCAATAACCAAAATGTATTTTTCCAAAACATGTTTTTCCAAACTTGTTTTTCTAAATCTTCATCAAATACAAAAACAAGATATTTGAGTTCATTTAAAAGCATGGTGTGTATGGATATGATCCACTACACAATCAATAAGAAATATCTATGTTTTTGACAATAAGCACTAAGTATGGTTTTGGTTATAAGATATGCAAACTTGAAATACCAAAATCCAAGATAAATATTTTGTCTCAAAGAAATCTTTGTTCTAAATAAAAATTCTTTTCTAAAAAGAAATCTTTTATGAAATCAATTAAATCAAGAGTTCTATCAAGAGTGTGTGTGTGTGATATAACTTGAGCAATCCACCACTATTCTATCCTTTACATTTTTACTAAAACAAAAATACAAATTCTATACCTAGACACAAGTCTTCAACTTCTTGAAGTCTTCCCTTGAAAGCTTCTCATCTTCTTGACTTGGTCCAAGCTTGATCCAAAGCTCCTTGGATCACAACATGCAAGCTCCAAATCTTGATCTTTTATCCTTTGTTGAGCTATGCACCTACTAAGATCTTGATCATGAATCTGTCACTAATTAAACACAAGATCATTAGTAACTATAACTACATGAGTTGATCATCATCAAAACTAGGGTGAAGGACCTTTGGGCCAACAATTTTACCCTAAATTACATGCACCTTCTAACCGTGAATATTTCCACCAAGGATTCTTCAACTCTAACTCTTATGCCTTATTTTACATACTTTGGTGGTAATATCATTTAATTCTATTAGGCTTTCTCATTTGCCTATGTAATGATTAGTCTACAGTTCTGCATTATTATATCGTATTTTCCTACTGATTTATGAATAAAATATCGATTTAAACTGTGTTTTGGTCACTCTGCAGATAATCAAGTCAAGGAGGGCAAATGGGTAATAAGAGCTTAATTAAACCCATTTTCGGGTAATTAAATCCGCATTTCTTGGAGGCCAAGTAAGGGAACTTCTAGAAGATGCATTAAACCTGGACCTTTGCACACATCAGATGAAGATCCGGACGAATATACCCGAAACTGAGTATACCAGAAGGTCCTAGAAGCGACGGGAGTTACTCGCCAAAACCAGGGACCTAAGTCCATGGTTTTGTCGCAAAAATGCTGCAAATGCCACGTTTCTGTGGCAACGTGGTGGGGCACACGTCGATCTTCAACGCGTGGCCTTGTCTCATCTTCTAGAAGCTCCGTTTGCCTATATAAAGCCCTGCGAGGCCGAGAATGAAGGCAGATTTGGATTTAGGCTAGGTTTTTCTCTTCTAGTTGTAGATTAGAATTTTCTTTCTCTTTTATTTAGTATTTTCATTTCTTTTTAGATCATGTATTAGGGTAGAGAGATTTAGAGAGAGATAGATATTGATGTAATAGATGGTGACAATCTATGTAAAGGTGTCTCCTTTCTTCTTCATTGTAATTTCTCCATCTTCTACATGATGATTAGCTAATCTTTTCTTCTCACGGAAATCTAACTACTAACCACTAACCATCTAACCGCTTACTTGATAATCCACATGAATCTAGTAGCCTTTACAAGGCCTTGCTCTTACAAGAGCTATTGATGGTTCATGATGATGGATTCTAACAGTCTAACATTCTAACACCTAACCCACTAACTTGCTAACTTGTAAATGCTAACTTTATTTCATGCTCATCTCTAACCAGTTTTGATAATTTAATAGTACTTTGCAACTTATTATGTGGTATGGATGTGTTGTTTGAATGTAGAAGAACAACCTTATGAGCCATGCTTTGTATCGTTTCTTGAAGCCAAGGATTAGTGATGGCCAAGGATCCATGTGAGACAACTATCACTAAGAGGATAGCATGATTAGTAGAGAAATTAGTAGTTAGTAGCTGTAACGCCCCGATCCTGTGGGTACGAGACGTTACTGCAACGTATATATGCAAGTCCGAAATACCCTCACGTATATACGCTAAGCATCAGTACAGGCAAGAATCAGAGTACGGAAGTAAGTGGTGCATTATACATTCCAACACATGAGTACAATTACAAAGTTATCACCAGAGGTGATCCAATATTACATGAATATTACATCACTGATATGCGCAATTGCGAGATTACAAAGATATGTACATGTATGAACAGTACAAAGAAGGCTCAGAGTCATAACAAGAAAACTTTAGAGTAACACATGGGGGCCTAGAAGGATGGGGCTCTGAACGGTCTGCTGGAGATCCACGCTACCGCTGCGCCACTCTGATCAGCAACTGGGGGAAATCCACACGCTCCAAGCTCCATGACCTGGACATGAGAATCTAGGGGAGTCAGATAGAACTCCCCAGGCGAGTGGTGATACAAAAGCCAGATGGCGTACTGAGATAAGTACAAGTGTATTGATAAAACCGAATCATAAATAAGCATTGAAAACTGTGTCGTGAGCATAAGCATGTATAGGCAGGTAGATATATAACAAGTGATATCAAGCAGGAAGTACTCATGGCATGGTAAGATAGGAGTAGTAGACTGATGGAATGGAACATGAGTAATAATACAGAGTATGAGTAGCTACTATGATAATAATCATAAACCGAAAATCCGATGTAAAATCCGATGAAAGCATTCGTGGCAAATCACACAACGGTCATAACAGGAGTACATAATAGGCATAACATGAATACATAGTTGGCATCTTTTATTATTATTACTCGTCTGACCCATATATCTAGGTATGTGTCCTGGTGTACATCCCAACACACATACATCCATATATAAGCAAGCCGAGGTTTGTTACTGGAAGCTGATGAAGAACTGATAGCTCATACTTATAGTAGTTCCCGTCCGCCCGGGACACAGCCATTTGGGGGCCTGAAATCCCCCTAACACGCATCTTCTGGGGGCCTGAAATCCCCCTAACACGAATCGTCAGTTTTGGTATTCCACTACTATAAGCAAGGCACCATACCGGCATTCATCACTTCCTCCCATTCCCCATGCAAGTTATCCTTTGTAAAGAGTGAAAAACACCTAGAGGGGGGGTGAATAGGTGTAAGTGCTAATCTAAGAAACTAAATGCAAACTAAGTGCGCTAAATGCGGAAGCTAATGCAAATGTTGCACAAACTTGATACAATACAACAAGTGTAGCCGAATTCCCCTTGCGAGGCTCTGGACTAACTCCTCTTGATTCCCCTTGAAATGGGTTGAGGTGCTATGTGAAGCTCTTGTTGGATAAGTACAAATTAGGCACACACACACAAGCAATCCAAGCAATGTGCACACACAATCAAGCCAAGCAATAAAGGATATAGCAATATGAAATAATGCAAGGCAACACAAGCAATATGATATGGCAATATGAGTTATGCTCAACACAAGCAAATATGATATGATGATATGTAGTATGATGCTTTGCACAATATAAATGAGAGAGAGTTAGAGAGACAATGGATCAATACGCAAACACCAAGATTTGTTTCGAGGTTCGAGCACCTTGCTCTACATCCCCGCCTACACCACCGTGTAGGATTTCCCAATCCACTATAAGGAGTACCTAACTCCTCTCTCAACTTACAAAGCCACCGAGGCTACAACAACCACAATCCACAACACCTCTACCGAAGAGGCTCACAACCAACACTATCACCTCACACTTGAGGGATACAACTCAATCACCCGATCACCTCTACCGAAGAGGGATTCACAATAAAAGGGTGTTTACAACAAAGAGGTTTACAACAAACAACCTCAAACTCTTCTCTTTCTTTTTCTCTTTTCTTTTTCCACAAAAACAAGATCCTAATAGTTTAGGATAGAAGATAGCTCAAGTGTGAAAACAATGTGTTTTTGGAAAAACAAGAACTCAAAGAAAACACTTGGGAAATTTCTTGTAAAAGATAAAGAATGAAAGTCAATACAAAGATCCAAATTCCAATTTCTTTGATTTTTCCAAAACCCAAAACACAAAGAATAAATCTTGTTAGCACTTAAAACTCTTTTAAAACACTTTTAAACACTTCAGAAAACTGGTATTTTTCTTCTTGAAAAACTTGGCCAAAATCCCCAAAGAGATGGGGTTTATATAGCCCCTATTCAAAACTAGCCGTTAGGCTGATGTGGCATTTCTGACAGCCACCGGTCGACCGGCCCGGTCGACCGCCAACGGTCAAAAATATGACCGTTGGGCACTATCGGTCGACCGGCCCGGTCGACCGAAAATTCCCGAGAGCAGAGCTCTCAATTCGGTCGACCGACCCGGTCGACCGACTACATGTGTCGCCAGTGTGCACGATTGTGCACATCGGTCGACCGACCCGGTCGACCGGCCACTTGGTGCGGTCGACCGGTCCGGTCGACCGAACTGGCCTGTCAGGCACAGTACAGGGTCAGAAAAACAGTGTAAAATATTTTCTAAAAATCTTTTAACACTTCTAAAAAATTCACAAAATTTGTTTTATCATTTTATATTAAAACATACACCTGTGATAAAAATTTCAAGACAATATATCAACATATCAATTTATTTTTGTGTCTTGCAAAATTTATCAAAAACAAAACTTGTATTTTTATCAAACTTGATTTTTCCAAGACATGAATAGGGATATCAAAATAAGTTTGTTTACCAAGATAAAGCATGTATGTATAAATAGAAAACATCTACTATACATATACCATATATAAACTTGTTTTGATAAACTATTCATGAAAACCAAAACTCAATCATAAAACGTGTGTTTTGTGCACTTGAGCATATCAACTAAACTAAGCTTTACAAATGGATCTAAAAACACAAACTCTAAACTAAATACCTAAGTCTTCTTGACGATCTTCATCTTCAAGTAGACTCGGTCCAAACTCCGTGATTCTCCAAGTGCAAAGGTATGATCTTTAAGCTTTGGCACCGGAATCACCATGATAAGCTTCTAATCATCTTGTTGAAGCTAATCACCAACTAATATCCTGTTAATGATCTGAAACTTAGAAACACAAGAATATTAGTAAACATAACTACATGAGTTGATCATCATCAAAACTAGAGTGGAAGGCCATTGGCCAACAATCTCCCCCTTTTTGATGATGACAAAACTCATGGAGTTAT
The DNA here is from genome assembly GCA_038442645.1 of Agave tequilana. Taxonomy (NCBI): domain Eukaryota; kingdom Viridiplantae; phylum Streptophyta; class Magnoliopsida; order Asparagales; family Asparagaceae; genus Agave; species Agave tequilana. Next base: position 105,637 of record JAVJIF010003590.1, on the reverse strand, counting down.
ATATGCATGGATTAAAGTTAAGCTTCAAAGAAGCTCCCCCTTAACTCATGCATAAACAAATAAACAATAATATGCAATGCATGACAATGCATATAAACATGGTGCTCTAGATACCAATGGAATATTCAACATAAAATATGCTCTAGATACCAATTACAAAGCAAACTCTATAAATCAATCAAACTTACTATTCTTGAGATTAAAACATAATAAAACATAATATATGCATATAAAACATAAGTATGCATATAAAACATGTACCAATCATGCATAGAAGTAATTTGAGTTTTATATATGCATGTTAAACTCTCAAATAATTCTCCCCCTTTTTGTCAATCATCAACAAAGGGGTAAATAATCAAAACCATAGATAAAATGAGGGGTAAAAATCTTTCTCCCCCTTTTTGTCAATCAAAACAATGCAAACAATGTTCTCCCCCTTTTTGTCTAAAACAAAAAACAAAATCAATAAGGGGTGACTACAAACATGATATCAATTAAAAATATGTCAATGAAGCATCTTGATACCAATAAACAAGAATCAATATATGTTATATGCTATATACATTCATGAAGAGGAAGACGCTAAGTTAGCTTCCCTACACATATGCATTACATGAAGAAGGGATGACAAGCCCTAACTCACATAACACATATTATGTAATGCATAAGAGGAGATGTGAAGCTCCCCCTACACACGTATATCAAATAAAGAAGAGTTGTCAAGCTCCTCAATTTATAATATACTCAACATGAATGTATATGTAAGAGAGATGTTAAGCTCTCCTTGCATATAGGAAATACAAATCAAAACTTTGAATATTTTCTTTAAACAAAAATTTTGAAAATACCAATTGTAATTAAACATAAGTCTTAAATTCTTAAACATGAATCTTGAAACCAAAGCAAATTTTGAATTTCTTAAATATGATACCAATTGTAAATATTTTACCAATTGAAAAGATTTTACATAGAAACATTGATACCAATTGTAAGAATTGTTCATTTTAAACATATAAACAGCTTTTAATCATAAAGTGTGGGAGTACAAATACCAATTGAAATACAAAATCAAATTTTCTCCCCCTTTATGAGATACAAACTAAAGTCATGCATAGTCTTGATAACAATTTAAAAGTAATCAATTTAAACAAAATTGAAACTCAAGCACTAGCATAAACACAAACATATATATGTATGAAAGATAGATACCAATAGAGATTGATATACTTGGAATTTAAAGCATACATACATAAAACATATATGAGTATACAAGAAGATCAAAATGATACCAATTGAAAGAGTTCAATGATACCAATTGACATAACAATAAGTTCAAGTGTATACATCATATTATCTACCACCCAATCATAATTCAAGTTTTAAAGATTTTCTATTTAGAGCATACATGAACATGATCTCCCATCCTACCGCCCTTCGAAGGTAGGGGTTTTCAAAGATAGATTTGAAAATATAGTTTTATTTGAAAATCACTATCAAAATGAAAAACGCCGCAACTAGTTAAATGGAAAATTTGTTAACTAGCACGAAATCCTTCAAGCAAGGAATAAAACAAAATTGAAATTCACATGATAATCATCACTCTAACCAATAAAGCATAACTCATGAGAAACAAAAACATGAGCAATAGATATGAGTGTACAAATAATATGTGAAGATCATAATCATGAAAAATATTTCATTAAGCTCAATTATTCCTTAAAACACGAAATCATCAAAACTATCTAATCTTCAAGGCATATGTATGTCTAATACAAACTATAGCATACATACATATCCAAAACATAACGAGTCCACAAAATATATGCATTAAGGCACGTGGCTCAAAAAGGATACTCATGTATAGTCAATAGTTTGGATAAGATGGACATATGCATGAAGTTAAATATAAATACATGAAAAACTTGAAAAACTAATTTTCATTAAAACAAAATTTCATTTCAAGGTATATGTATGAATTGTCAAACATGAAGTATACATACATATCCCTAAACACAATTGAGTCCAAATATAGATTTGCGTGAAAGGCAAATGACTCAAGGGGTATACATGTATATCTTCAAGTTTGGCAAAATAAACATATACATGAAATCAAAACTCATATAAATCCAAGAATATGAATACAAGTCTAAAATGTATGGATCATCAAAACTAGACTATACTAGCACATCTAATGGGTACAAATATGCAATCAAGCCCAAACATATATAGATTTATTTGTGGCCCACTATATGTACAAGTATAATTCCTAGTCTTAATGAAAACTAACATCTAAACATATATTCAAAACATGAAGCATCAAAACAAAATAAATCATCATGATAAAACTAAAACATGATTATTATGTAAATTCACATGTATTAGATTCATGATGTACATTATAGCTTAAACTAAAGTGAGAACACTAAGAATGATTCAAATAAGCATGTGTGTCTCAAATACTATATATGTATGTCAAAGATCTAATAATCATGGAATGAACATACTAATCCATAGACATCAAAAACATGCTATAAACAATGAAATGTAAAGCGTGTAAACAAATAATAAGGAGTTAGGAATTGTTACCAAAACCTAGAAGGCAACCTCCTTGTCTCCAAAACTTGGTGGTCCTCTCCACCATCTCTTCCCTTGAAAGTGATGCATCCAATTTGATTTCCATGAAGTCTGGAACGCATCCACTCCAAGGTGTCATCACTCTCACGTCATGTGAGAGCCCACACCTACATTAAATAAAGGAGGGGTGGTCTTTGGTACCCACATCTTGTTGGGTCCATGGGGGTTAGTCCCTTCTCTAACCCAAACAAATTTCTTTGCTAAATTTGAAACATTTAACCTATCATAACAAAATTTAGCAAGATGGCCTTTTCGGCCACAATGTGTACATGTGTACACATGAGCATACATATGGTGATGGGTGTGTCCGTGAGGAGCATGTGTATGCCGTGAAGGGTGTGCATGCATAAAGGATGGAACTTGTTTCTTTCGAACCAAGGTTTCCAACCGAGTGTGGTTCAAGGCACATTGGCTCATAGTGGAGCCCAAACAATCTACTCTCTTCTTTAGCATACAAATATCATCATTAATCCTAGAAGAAGAGGTACATGCATTAGGTAGACTAGATGAAGAAGCTACACTAGCATGGCAAACATGTGCATCCATATTATTTTTCAAAACAATATTTTTCTTTAAACAAATTTCTAATTCTTTTGAAATAAATTCAATTTCATTTTTCAAAGAATGGTTACTTTTTAAAACAAAATCAAGTTTTGAAGTTAAAGAATCATTTTTCTTCAAAACATCTTCACAATCATTTTTATTTTTCAAAATTTTATTTTCATTTAAAGCAAGGTTAAGTTGAGATTTTAATGAGTCCCTTTCATTAGCAATCTCATCCTTCTCTTGCAAAACATTGTCAAGTCTAGAATGCAAACATTTATTTTCTTTTTCAATTTCTAGACTTTTCTTTTTCAAAACTTTATACTTTTCTATTAACTTTTCACACACCATAGATAGTTCTTCATTTAAGGCATGGGGATCAACATAATCATTTGAAGAACTAGCACAATCATTACTATCTAGTTGAGTTTCCGATTGTACCTCAAGGGAGTCATTCCCTTGGACCATGAAGCATTGTGGATCGGATTCTCCACTAGATTCCTCTTCTTGGATTGGCAATTGAAGCTTGGAGGTGGTGGTTGTTGTCAACTTGTTCCACACTGCAAAAGCGGAATCAAGATTAGAAACACATAAAAGATAATCTTTAGGAAGTGTGCTTCTAATAGCCTCTAGGGCTAGTGCATTGGCCCCTATATGATTGCAATCACCAAGATAACATCTCTTGGTGGCGGCAAGAAAGACATGCAAACCTAGGGTTTTTAGGTACATGGACATCCTATACTTCCAAACATCAATGTTGGAAGGGTCAAAGCTAGGAGGGGTCATGAAGTCCATGGTAAACTATGAATGTGCAAACAAACAAATGCAAATGAGATTAGCAAGCAAATGGATCACTCCTAGGATGTTAAGCCTAAGTATCAGGAGCACTAGCTCTGATACCAATTGAAAAACACCTAGAGGGGGGTGAATAGGTGTAAGTGCTAATCTAAGAAACTAAATGCAAACTAAGTGCGCTAAATGCGGAAGCTAATGCAAATGTTGCACAAACTTGATACAATACAACAAGTGTAGCCGAATTCCCCTTGCGAGGCTCTGCACTAACTCCTCTTGATTCCCCTTGAAATGGGTTGAGGTGCTATGTGAAGCTCTTGTTGGATGAGTACAAATTAGGCACACACACACAAGCAATCCAAGCAATGTGCACACACAATCAAGCCAAGCAATAAAGGATATAGCAATATGAAATAATGCAAGGCAACACAAGCAATATGATATGGCAATATGAGTTATGCTCAACACAAGCAAATATGATATGATGATATGTAGTATGATGCTTTGCACAATATAAATGAGAGAGAGAGTTAGAGAGACAATGGATCAATACGCAAACACCAAGATTTGTTTCGAGGTTCGAGCACCTTGCTCTACATCCCCGCCTACACCACCGTGTAGGATTTCCCAATCCACTATAAGGAGTACCTAACTCCTCTCTCAACTTACAAAGCCACCGAGGCTACAACAACCACAATCCACAACACCTCTACCGAAGAGGCTCACAACCAACACTATCACCTCACACTTGAGGGATACAACTCAATCACCCGATCACCTCTACCGAAGAGGGATTCACAAATAAAAGGGTGTTTACAACAAAGAGGTTTACAACAAACAACCTCAAACTCTTCTCTTTCTTTTTCTCTTTTCTTTTTCCACAAAAACAAGATCCTAATAGTTTAGGATAGAAGATAGCTCAAGTGTGGAAACAATGTGTTTTGGAAAAACAAGAACTCAAAGAAAACACTTGGGAAATTTCTTGTAAAAGATAAAGAATGAAAGTCAATACAAAGATCCCAAATTCCAATTTCTTTGATTTTTCCAAAACCCAAAAACACAAAGAATAAATCTTGTTAGCACTTAAAACTCTTTTAAAACACTTTTAAACACTTCAGAAAACTGGTATTTTTCTTCTTGAAAAACTTGGCCAAAATCCCCAAAGAGATGGGGTTTATATAGCCCCTATTCAAAACTAGCCGTTAGGCTGATGTGGCATTTCTGACAGCCACCGGTCGACCGGCCCGGTCGACCGCCAACGGTCAAAAATATGACCGTTGGGCACTATCGGTCGACCGGCCCGGTCGACCGAAAATTCCCGAGAGCAGAGCTCTCAATTCGGTCGACCGACCCGGTCGACCGACTACATGTGTCGCCAGTGTGCACGATTGTGCACATCGGTCGACCGACCCGGTCGACCGGCCACTTGGTGCGGTCGACCGGTCCGGTCGACCGAACTGGCCTGGCAGGCACAGTACAGGGTCAGAAAAACAGTGTAAAATATTTTCTAAAAATCTTTTAACACTTCTAAAAAATTCACAAAATTTGTTTTATCATTTTATATTAAAACATACACCTGTGATAAAAATTTCAAGACAATATATCAACATATCAATTTATTTTTGTGTCTTGCAAAATTTATCAAAAACAAAACTTGTATTTTTATCAAACTTGATTTTTCCAAGACATGAATAGGGATATCAAAATAAGTTTGTTTACCAAGATAAAGCATGTATGTATAAATAGAAAACATCTACTATACATATACCATATATAAACTTGTTTTGATAAACTATTCATGAAAACCAAAACTCAATCATAAAACGTGTGTTTTGTGCACTTGAGCATATCAACTAAACTAAGCTTTACAAATGGATCTAAAAACACAAACTCTAAACTAAATACCTAAGTCTTCTTGACGATCTTCATCTTCAAGTAGACTCGGTCCAAACTCCGTGATTCTCCAAGTGCAAAGGTATGATCTTTAAGCTTTGGCACCGGAATCACCATGATAAGCTTCTAATCATCTTGTTGAAGCTAATCACCAACTAATATCCTGTTAATGATCTGAAACTTAGAAACACAAGAATATTAGTAAACATAACTACATGAGTTGATCATCATCAAAACTAGAGTGGAAGGCCATTGGGCCAACAAAGAGTAGGAACATAACTGGTCATAATAAGAGATCAGGTACAGGCAGGAGATGGCCCTACAGATTCAAGAGGTGGCCCCACAGATTCAAGAGGTGGCCCCCACCACGTGTGTGGTATGGCACTTTGTTCCATGTGGCACTTTGCTCTGAGGGGAATGGATTCTAGAGGTGGCCCCCACAGATTCAAGAGGTGGCCCCTACCACGTGTGTGGTGTGGCACTTTGCTCCGTGTGGCACTTAGTTCCATTCAGGATCCGCCGGGAACTGGTGGTATAACATGAGTCAGTGTCAAGTAGTAGCATGACGGGTATCAGATGTTAAAACATCATTTGTCAGGTGATTCAAACAAGTGTTAATTAGTAGCATGTAAATGACAAGCATGAAGCAATGGTATGGCAAGTATTAACATATCAGGAAATACATGCATGATGATAGAGTAGTAGCTGAGCATAACCAAGCGGAGCTAAGCGAACTGGAAGTATAGACAGCAAACAGTATTTAACACTGGAGCGTCTCGCAAGGTTACCGGGGCAACTCGGCTTAAAGTGCGAGTAAGAAATCCGACAGCATCCCACCTAGACGAATCTAGTGGTAAAGTGCTGAGCGCTGATCATGATAACCAGGCGGAGCTGAGAGACCTGACGGTCCCAATCACTTCCTTTCGAGATAGTGAGAGACCGGAGGCTGAAGGACGGAGAGACCTGACGGTCCCAATCACTTCCCTTTCGAGATAGTGAGAGACCGGAGGCTGAAGGACGGAGAGACCTGACGGTCCCAATCACTTCCCTTTCGAGATAGTGAGAGACCGGAGGCTGAGGGACCAAGAACGCTCAGGGTTTAAGCGCACTCTCGGTGGCTACCAGCCATCCCAGGAGTGGGCAAAAACCTAGAGTTCAACGACCACGAAGGGTCGGCCACGCATAGTATAAAGCAGTAAAATGCATATAAACATGGAATAAAATACATGTCGACCCGACGAAGCAGGGAAACCCAAATGGAGGTGAGAGCGAGGACACTCGCCTAAATCTCCGGAAGAACCGAAAACTCTGAAATCCATGGAACTCGCGTACGCGCCATAAATATAATAAGTGAAGAGGAGAGAGAAAGAGTTAGAGAGAGAAAGAGAGAGAAAAACTAGAGAGAGAAGTATATGGAAGGAGAGAGTGCACAGGGAGACGCGGGTTTTGAGAGTGAGACGCGGGAGTCGCAGACGCGGGAGTCACAGACGCGGGAATCGCGTCGCAAAGGTGCCACAAACGCGGGGTTCGAGACCCGCGTTCAAGTCAGGACACGAGAAGAACGCGGACGCGGTCATGAGTTCTGCGTCGCGTTAGCATGAGAAGAACACAGACGCGGGCATTAGCTCCGCGTCGTGCAGACATGAAAGGGACACAGATGCGGGCATGGACTCCGCGTTGTGTCGGTACAAGAACGCGAAGATCCACGTTAAGGCGTTTCCTGGACGCGGGGGTGAGATCCGCGTCAGCAATATACAGAGAGGAGGAGGGAGAGAGAAAGGGAAAGGTGCTTGCTTTGGTGGTGGTGTTATTTGGTGGAGGAGTTGGATTTTGATGGAGTAATGAAAAAGAAGGTGAAGGAGGTGATGTTTGGAGGTTGAAGTAGTGGAGATGGAGGTGGTGTTGTGATGGTGAAAGTGATGGTGGAAGTGAAGATGGTGGTGGAAAAATAGTAGAGGTGATGGTGATGTTAGTTGTTGTCGTTGTAATCGTCACCGTAATGATTACTGCAATAATCGCGAACGATTACCGGAATAATCATCAGAGATGTTACCGACGAAGAAGAGCTCGGCCCCAATCCAAAGGAGGTGGCCGGCTCTTGATGTGGTGATGGGTGGTGGTTTTGTGGAGGGTTTTGATGGTGGTGGTATTTTTGGAGAAGGTAAAGGAGAAGGTGGAGGCTTTGGTGGAGTTGTTGGAGTTTGTGGTGGTTTACATGGAGATGGAGGAGGAAGAAGATGAATGTAAGGAGTTGGAGAAGTTGTAGTGGTTGTTGTTGTGGTGGAGATGAAGGAGGAGTTGGTGGTGGTTAAGGTGTTGGTGAAGAGAAAAATGAAGTGGAAAGATGAAGGAAAGGTTTATATAGGAATTGGATTTGTGAAGGTAATGTAAAAATGTTTAGGGAGGGGGTTTTTTGTAAAATGGAGGGGTTAGGTGGCTCTTTAGCCGGCCATGGTGACGGGAGAGGAGTTTGAGATATTTTGGAGAAGATATTTTTGGTGGAGGAGATATTATTCTAAGCAAATATGGGAAAACGGTTTCTCAAAATTTGACTCCATTTGTAAATTAAAAATTCAGGAATCGGTCAGCGGTGCTGGTCGACACCGGTTTTGAAGATTTTCCATTTAATTCAGAAAAATTTCAGAAAATCATAGAAAATCTAAAATATTGGAAAATGATGTTTGAAACTGAAATCGGTCAAATCTGAATACCGGAAAGACCAAATTGAGTAAGACACTAGGATCGGGTCCCTAGTTCAGAGAAGAGCAGACTCTGAGTCCACGAATCCGGATCCAAGACAAAACGATCATATAAATAATTCATAATACAAAATAAATACAGGAAGTAAATCGAAAAATACGATCGAAAAATCTGAATACGCAACTAAGTGCGTATTCCGGGAGCGGGGTGTTACAGTAGCCATGAGTTTTCTTTCATTATTTTCATCATTCTTTTTATCTTGTTCTAAAACCAATTTTCAAAATCCTTTTATCATTTTCTTCATTGTTTTCACCAACTTCTTAGTTCATCTTTGTTTCATCTTCTTTTCTATTTTATTTTCCAAACAACTTTTCTTTTATTTTCACATCGCCGCTTTCATCGCATCTCCTCACCTATCACTTCTGGATTTCCTTTTCTTTCTTCTTTTTCTCATTCTTTTTCTAAAGAAGACTTGTTAACATAACAAGTGAATAAAAATTGTTAATGCTTCTATCGCCTCCCGTCCCCGTGGATTCAACCTATTGAGCCAATGCTATAACGGAGTATCGAGGGAACATTAGCACGCTTGCTTTTACATTGATTTCATAAAACACACATTTTCAGGTGCTTGTTCCGCTGCGATCATGTAACAAGCCATTAGTCTGTGACTCCCAAATCAGACGATCTTAGGGTACCGGGTGAGAAAATATCCCTAAGGACTACAGACTCGAGAAAACAAAAGCACACATTTTTAGGTTCTTGTTCCGCATCCTGATCAAATTTTTGGCGTTGTTGCCGGGAATGGGAATGGTTTTGATTTCACGCTTTTGTTAACATTTTCTTCTCTGTTTTGGTGTGCAGAATAATCTGTATAGGAGCTTAACATTGCAGAACAAGCACTAGCTTTGCATCTCCCTGCTCTAGAAAGCAAGGACCCAGGTTCTAAAGAAAAGCCGCGCAAACGCGACTTTTGCCGCGGGGACGCGGCTACTTTGTGATAATTGTGTATCTTGTTATGCTGAGTTGTGTTCATTGTAATAGCTAGTTGATCTGTATCATTATTTTCCTGCTTTGATTGCCTACACACTGCAATAATTAAAGAACTAAAATATGATATTTGGACTCTTTTAAAACGGTTTAGACATTTGCATTTAGGCACGTGTCAATTCAATTCCAATATACTGTATTTTGTTCTGTTTGTTGTGATCTAAACTAAGGTGTACATATGGCATTGCATATAGCATATGACAAACACGTGGTTGATTTACTCACTTTTTATTATATTTTTGTCAATATTGCACACTTGCACGAATTAGATTTAAGGGCATAACCTGCTACAAGATAAGGTGGGGATTTTATCACCCTTCCTTAGCCCAAAAATCACCTCCCCACTCACACAACCCAAGCCCTAATAAAATTGATAGACGTTGGCCCCTAGGGACATCTCAGACGCATTAAGAGATTGACCGAGGGTGGAACTTGTTCTGAATCTTACTCTTGTGAAATCGGTGTCTAAGGCTGGGGATTAAGAGGTTACGCCTCGAAGATACCATAGTTTGACATAATTAGGGCCCGTTGCTTATGCTCGGATACCTCCCACCGTATTTTGCCCCTACCTGACCAATTAGCTTGTGGTCGGATTCAAGCAACAACCTCCCCTGGGTAATCGACCAGTTAGGAGTCATCTAGGTCTAGGTCAACCCTAGTTTAGGCTTGGTTTGATTTTTCTTTTCTTTTTGTTTGTTGCTTGCTTTTTTTTGTTTGTGATTGTTTGTGAAATAGAATTCGACAAAAACAATTCTTTCCATCCTAATATGAATGCATATTTCACACTACCCCATTTGATTCAGATAATTCTAACCCGGCATTTGACAATATGAACAAACCAAATACACCAAGTTGGACTTATCCGAATCAATACAACCCATACCCCCAATCTTATGACCATAATTTTCAAAATAATTTCCACTCTTTACAGTGTCAATGAGGATTCACTTCCCCCGAGTCAAATTTTCAACCTCCTTATCCACCTTGTTCATAATTTTTACAATATTCACTCCCCGATTTTGCTTCCTATACTCCTTTGCTAAACCAACCCATTAAAGAAAAGTCTGACCTAGAAAAGAGTATAGACGCCTTGCTTGAGTCCCAACAAAACAAGTTCGACTCACAATTTTTTCAAAGCCAAAATTCATACTCAGTCACACCAGTTCAAAATAGAAAACCATCAATCTTGAAAATGAGTATGCGTGAGTCTGAAGAACTGTCACGCCCCGCTTCCCAAAATACACTGGAGCGGAGACGCGACGAAGGTCGGCGACGCATATACGCAAGGAAAATACCTCACGTATACACGCTAAGCCTAAATTAACCTGAACAAGCTATAAATCTAAATCAAGATTAATCAATAATCACTGCAATAATACCTATAAAGTCTAACACAATGATAGCAATGAATAACGGGAAGAAAATGACAACTGAATAGAAGTCAAAGGTGATATACAGGAATCAAAGAATAATAACAAGAATAAAATGTAAGTATACCAGAATCGAAGGGAATAGACCCAAGCTCCTCGCAAAGCGTACCGTCTCATCAAACACCTGCACATTAGAACAATCATCCAATAGCTGGACGTGCAAACCCAGGGTCGTCAGGATGCGACCATAATGAGTGTGTGTGTAAAGGGGAAACAGCTCGTGCAGAAGAAACAATGTGCATAAATAATAATAAGAACAATTGCAATTATAAGAGACCATATAACAGATAAATAACAGGACTGTAATAACATAATAACAACACGAATAAAGATAGGCAGCAACTGATCAATAGTAAGCAAGCAACTGATGTCACAATAGGTAACCTATCACATGTCACTAGGCTGGGTATACAATCCGGTCATGGTTATAGTTACATGTCTATCACAGTGATATAAATGTACAATCAGGTGGTATAGTCAGTCACAATACATTAACAGTTTATTTTCATTTATTATGTCAGCGAACACCAATTGCCACCTGTAATAGACGCATCCCATACTACGCCTACTACTCGTGTCAACCGGAGTCCTAAGTTATTGAAATTAGTGGAAGAGACATTGTCCATGCTTTAGGTGGGTCCCGTACATACCCGGGACCACGGCCTCAGTTTCCTGGCGCTGAACCAGGCCGTACCGCTAGGTACTCAGTAACAGTAACAGTAACAGTAATCTCACTGTGAAACAGTGGAACAGTAAACAGTACAGATGGGATGCCAGTCATCCCCCAGGAACCCTGCAGTGGAACCCTCAGTCGGCTGCGCAACCTGTATCCTAGGTCCACTCAAAATACAGACGCTGTCTCCTCCATCAATTTCCCCAATCCTAGTGTAAGTTGTCCATTAACATTATTATTTATTCAATTCAGTTAAATCAGTCAATGTAAATATTATCTAGAATACTGGGACGATACGGTGACAGTAACAATAACAGTACAGTAACAGTCAATCAGTAATCGTATACACGGTGAACAATATCAGTAACAGTGAACAGTAACAGTTACCGTGTATACGATGAATAATAGGACTGTACCGTGGTTACGGTCAATGATACTTTCCCAGTAACTCTTAATAACATGAATATAAAAACAGTAACAGTCTAGACACTGATCCTCAAGTCACCAATAACAGAGATCAAATAGTAAAAGCTATCAAACTCTGAATATATATAAAATCACCGACATCGCTAAATTCACTCTCACAATAATTCTATCCATATCACTGAGTAACCCAGTCTCTAACATCATAACAAGTCCTCATCAATACCAGAATGAATCATCACTTAAATCATCACCAATAAATTAATAACAAGTTAACACATACTGAATCATATCAAGGTAAGGGAATCATCCTCAAATAACTAATGGTCTAAACTATCTACTCTTGGCACTCAACATCATCCATATATCATCTAACAGATCCCAAGTGTCAACAACATCAATCTCATCTCAATACCAGTCAGGCTCCAATAAAAGGAATATAGATTCTGGATAACTTCTAACTCAAGATCAGTCTAAGTCACACTCAACCAATTCAGTCATATCTGATATGTCCTCAATACTCAACTAATAAGATCATGTCTAATTACTGATCATCATTCAATGTAAAAAGCATAAGTCCCAGATCAATCCAGAGTCATCATATTCAACTCACATTCCTAACAGTCATATGATCATCAATTATCAATATACATCAATGATTTTGATATAATAATTATCATTCCAACATATATCCATAATCAAGCTCAGCTCTCTCACTCTAACAATTTAATCTGATTCCCAAATCCTCAAGGGTTCACACTTCTATTAAGATCAAACATGATATCCCAATACTCGGTATCACAACATATACATGCATCTTAGTTCTATTTGATCAAGTCATTACCACCAATATCCATCTCTAGGAATCATGTACATCCATCAATAACCAATACATAATCCATGGGTGAAGTCCACAATCCATCAGATGTCTATACATACATAGCTGACAGACTCATATTAGTCGACTAAGGCTATATACAAGTCGGCTAGGGGAGGTATAGTCGACTAATCAAGTGGGCCAAGTCGACTAACTCCCCTGCCAGAACAGAAATCAGAGATACATCATCACTTATTCTTCTCATACTCTCTCCAGTACTTACATACTCTTCAACACACATGACTACACTAGAAATCTAAGCATTCATATGGTAATTAAAGGATTCCAACATCATAGATATGCATCTCCTGTTTCTATGCATTCATCATGTAACATAAAGGGCAAAGATAATCCACTACCATACTTAAAGATCCCCATACATAAACATGTAATCTAAGTATTCTACTAAACAATTACATAACATATACAATAATAGTTGTAATCACTTAATAAAAGAGAGAAGGAGGAAGAGACACTCACATTGGGGAATCTTGTCATCGCCGGGCGAGTCGCCGTTACAGTCGCTGTGGTGCCGATCTTCGCTGTTGGACTGCATAGGGGGGTAGCCAGGGTGCTGGAGAAGGCCACCGTGCCGGTCTCCAACGATGGGCTGGCATGGATCGGGAGAACTCGCTGCTCGCTCGCTGCCGTGTTGCTGCTCTCCTTCCGGGGCTGCTGGTCCGGATCTCACCAAACAAATCCAAAATGCTGTAACACGCAACCAATACATACAAATAATTTTAAATACACGCTAAACACCCACACGTGCATACGAACATATACACGTACACGTACATATACACGTATACAAGCATACACATACATACATACATTCATACTTAAATAAATGCCAACACATATTATTATAAGTACATACACTTAATTAAATGGCATACCCATCTACACAAATAAATAAGAACCCATGCATATAAATCATGCATACACATACATGGTTATACATAAACACATGCATGCATCCAAATTAATAAATATACCTATACATTAATTAATAAACTATACACATAAATGCTTAAGGAATGAATTCATGCAAATATATGTACCATGCATAAATATCCAAATTAATAAATATCTATTATTAACTATAATATCTATACATATTAAATAATTCACATCCCATGCATGCACAATAATTCACCCACCAACATGCAAATATTTACACAACACACCAAGCATGTAAAAAGAACTCACAATATAATTTATGAAAAGGAAAATAATTAGAAAAGGGGGAAAAATTACTCACTCAACTAGGTGCATTGCGGCACGCCGACGGAGGCTCCGACGGAGGCGTACGGGGTCGCGGAGGGTGTCGTTGGATAGAGCAACTCGCCGCGAAGAGCGTGGGGTGCGTTCGCGCTCGCCGACGGCGATCAACGGCATCCCGCGGAGAGCCCGAAAATGGCGCGGAGTAAGAATTTCACCGCACATGAAATAAACACATATATGAATTAATAAACTTACATAATTAATCTACAACACCCAAACACACATGAAATTATACAATGGAGAGAGATGTGAAAGGGGCTCACGGCTGACTTGGTTTTCAATTGGAAGCACTGCACAATCAGCAAGCCAATGGGAAAGCTCGGCAAGATGGCTTCAAAAGCAAATAAAACAATCAACAGTAGATTCAGAAGTAATTGAGAAGCTAAAGCACTAATTCAAACATGGATTATGATCTGTAAATAACCCCAAATCTAATGTGAAAAATAACCAAACAGATGTAATTTGAGAGTGTGCAAAATATTAAGAGAGAGAGGAGCGAGACTCACGTCCAATGGGGGGAGGGGCGCCTGCCAATGTAAGGGCTTGCCTAATGGAGATGTTGCGGCAACAAGGAGGAGGATGGGGACGCTGCTGGTCTGAGGTGGGCTTGCGCAGCCTGGGGAGGGCACTGGTGGCGAGATGGGGGTTCGGCCTGGGAGAGTGCAGAGGGGGGGATCCAGCTATGGCGTGGATGCTGCAAGGGGGTGAAGGCCTGGGGTATGCGCTCGTTGATGTAGGCGGCTGGAGATGCAATGGGGGATTAGGGAATCTTAGGGTTAGGTTTAGGATATAAAAGAGAGATTATATATGGTGTTATTGGGCTTCTGGCTTGGATCATGGGTGTGGGTATAAGATGAAGGGTATTGGTCTAACGGGTAGGATTAGGAATGGGTTTGAGGATATGAGCTTGACTAATGGGCTTGGATAAATAGGGATATGAAATGCAATAATAATAATGCTAATAAAACACTAATAAAATAACCATTATACTAATAATAAAATAGATAAGTAATACTAACACAAATAATAATTAGCAATACTAATTACCATAATAATAATATCAATCTATAATAATAACAATAATAAAAATAATAATTAACAATGAAATGATAATAGAAGTATCCACTACAAATAATATCAATCAATAATAGTAATAACAATAAATAATGATCATAATAAAAGAATAATAATAATAATGGAAATAACTACTAATAATATTAACAACTAATAGAAATAAAATAATAATAATAGTTAGCAAAGAAATGTCAATGATAAATAATGGTAAACATAAAACTAAATTACTATTTACTATCTCAAAAATAACTTGCATATTTAATAATAATAATCACAGGAAAAATAATAAATTAAGTTGAATAAATAATAAAAAAATACTCAGTAATTCAAAATAAATACGTGAAGAAAATAAAAATACAGTAGTTTAGATTAGGGATATTACAAGAACAATCACAAAATCTGATGGACTCACGATTTCACCATAATTTTCAAAACAAATCCTCATCTTTTTAAGCCCAATCACAACAAAATGATAACCAATCAACTGAAAAGATGCTTGAAATCATGACTCAAGCTCAAATCGCTCATAATCATGACATAGATATGATGGTCAAAACTCTCCATTCTCATCCTTTGACCATTCCTGATGTCACTAACCATTCTGTTAGAATTAAAGAATCATGTTGTTTTGAAAATCAAGATTCAATTTTAGTCCACCCATTTGAACTTGACCAAACTCTGACTTTTGAAAATCTCATTGACAGTTTGGGAAGTTATCCTTTTCTTGAGATTGAGCTTGAGCATGAATATGATCCTGAACCTCAACTTGGTAATTCAATTTTACTGTCTGATTCCATAATGACTGAGGTGTTTTACTTGATTTCAGGATTTTTCCTAAGTCAACATTAGATCCTGTGCCAATTCATCGTGAAATTGAATCGCCAATCTTTTATGATCAATAATTTGAACTTGACCAATTTCATACTTATTAAAGTCCTATTGACAAATTGACAAGTTCTCATTTTTATGAAATTGAACTTAATGAAGAATGTGATCTAGATTCTCAAATTTGTGATCTAGTTCAAATTTCTGAATCAATATTGACTCCTGTTTTGTTACCCAACTTGAGCAACATTTTAGAGTCAGTTTTGGTTCCCATATATGTTATTCTTAAACTTGAATCACCTATCTTAGAAAGTCACATTCTGTTGTGGGGAAATAAATGTGGAATAAAATTTTAACTTCTTGATTTGGACCCACTTCCTGAACCAATCTCGACTCCAGAACCTTTACTTGACTTAAGTCAAATTCCTGAGTCAGTTGTTGTTCCTATGCTTCCGGAGTCCAAATTAATCATTCTATCTTTTCATACTCCATTTTAAGACAAAGGTGTTGATAAAATTGACTCCGAAATTATTTTGAAAATTTAAAAATTAGATGGGGTAAATTTTTTAAAAAAATCATAAATATATACATCATTTTAGTGAGTTGTATTATAGAGGCCTCTAGTGAGTTCCTTCGAACTCCAAGCAAATTGGATTGGGCCGCTTTTCGTGGACCAATCAGACCACCACTGGAACTACCACCTTGAGGTAATTTTTCCTTCCCTCTCTATGCATATATATATTCACAATGCATTGAGGACAATGCGTGAGATAAGTGTGGGGAGGGTTTACTAACATAGAGTATTTTAGATTTTCTTTCTTTTACACTTTTTTTAGGATATTCTTAGAATTTTCCTTTATATAGGATTTTTCTTTTCCTTTAAAAATACTTTTTGAAATAAGAGAAAAAGTTTTGATCTATTTTTAAGAAAATTAAAATGATCTTAGAAATTAAGGAAACCTTAATTATGACATCTTAAGCCTAGTCAAAATAATGGATCTTATTTAAGATTATAGGCTAAGTAAGATAAATTGGAGAGATAATTTTATCGTGAATTTTTTGCCTTAGATAGTATGCACTTCACACTTACACATTTTTGGGATGGAAACAAAGACCTAAAATGCCAAAAAGCAAAAAAATAAAAAAATAAAAAGAAAAAATATATGGTATAAATGAATAAAAAATCACTTATTAAGTTGGATAATTATACCTCAAGAAGTATGATTATTCACGCCTAAAAGTAGTAATAAAGAACAAATAATCCCCCATAGTTTTGTGGCCTTGTTTTCTCGAGTCCTTAAACCCGAGGGATGTTTTCTCATCTGGTGCCCTAAAATCGTCCGGTCTGGGAGTCATCGGTTAAAGACTCACTACCTGAGTGAACTAGAAAGCCTATGAAAACTAAGAGAAGAAAAAAAAGAAGGAAAAAGAAATATATATATAATAAATGGCTTAATGTTTAGAGTTGATATCCTAGAAATTTTCACTATCACAAAGTGCATATTATCTAGGTTTTATGAAGGATAAAATATTCAATCTAATTTTAAACTTACCTTAATTGAAGACAAGATCTTGCATATAGACTAAAGTTTAAGGAAGAATAATTTTTGGTGGACTTATGAAATTAGATCGCTTATATTTCTGCAAAAAATATTTCGTAAACTTGTCTCTCGTTCAAATGCATTTTCAAAATACTAACATTTGTCTTCTTTCATTATGGGTTTTGTGGGTGCAATCCGCTGAAAACCCTCAGGAGACAAAACTCTCCTCTAGGGAAAACCTAGAAGTTTAACGGCTTGTTGCACACGCTCAGTGCAATTTCGTCACCTGCGAAAGTGGTGTAATAACATTTGTAGTATAGTTTTTCTTTTCTTGTTTTACTCGAGACGAGAAAAAGATAAGTATGGGGTGTGATTAGTCTACAGTTCTGCATTATTATATCGTATTTTTCTATTGATTCATGAATAAAATGTCGGTCTAAACCGTATTTTGGTCTCTCTTGCAGATAATCAAGACAAGGAGGGCAAATGGGTAATAAGAACTTAATTAAACCTATTTTTGGGTAATTAAATCCGCATTTCTTGGGGGCCAAGCAAGGGAACTTCTAGAAGATACATTGAACCTAGACCTTTGCGCACGTCAGATGAAGATCCGGACGAATATACCCGAAACCGAATATACCAAGAAGGTCCTAGAAGCGACGGAAATCACTCACCAAAATCCAGGGACCTAAGTCCCTGGTTTTGCTGTGAAAATGCGGCAAACACCATATTTTCGCGGCAATGTGGTGGGGCCATGCGTCTATCTTTGACGCGTGGCCTTGTCTCATCTTCTAGAAGCTCTGTTTGCCTATATAAAGCCCTGCAGAGGTCCAGAAAGGAGGCAGATTTGGATTTAGGCTAGGTTTCTCTCTTCTAGTTGTAGATTAAGATTTTCTTTCTCTTTTATTTTGTATTTCCATTTCTTTTTAGATCATGTATTAGGGCCGATAGATTCAGAGAAAGATAGAGAGATATTGATATAATAGATGGCAACAATCTGTATAAAGGTGTCTCCTTTCTTCTCCATTGTAATCTTCTCCATCTTCTACATGATGCTTAGCTAATCTTTTCTTCTCATGGCAATCTAACTACTAACCACTAACCATCTAACCACTTACTTGATAATCTACATGAATCTAGTAGCCTCTACAAGACTTGCTTTTGCAAGAGCCATTGATGGTTCATGATGATAGATTCTAACATTCTAATACCTAAACAACTAACTTGCTAACTTGTAAATGCTAACTTTATTTCATGCTCACCTCTAACCGGTTTTGATGATTTAATAGTAACTTGCAACTTGTTATGTGGTATGGATGTGTTGTTTGAATGTAGAAGAACAAACTTATGAGCCATGCTTTGTATCGTCTCTTAAAGCCAAAGATTAGTGATGGCCAAGGATTCATGTGAGGCAATTATCACTAAGAGGTTAGTATGGTTAGTGGAGCAATTAGTAGTTAGTAGCCATGAGTTTTCTTTCATTGTTTTCATCATTCTTTTTGTCTTGTTTTAAAAATAATTTCCAAAATCCTTTTATCATTTTCTTCATTGTTTTCACCAACTTCTTAGTTCATCTTTGTTTCATCTTCTTTTCTATTTTGTTTTCCAAACCACTTCTCCTTTATTTTCACAACGCCGCTTTCATCGCATCTCCTCACCTATCACTTCTAGATTTCCTTTTCTTTCTTCTTTTTCTTATTCTTTTAATAAAGAAGACTTGTTAACATAACACGTGAATAAAAACTGTTATTGTTTCTATCGCCTCTTGTCCTTATGGATTCGACCCATTGAGCTAATGCTATAACGGAAGTATCGAGGGAATATTAGCACGCTTGCTTTTATATTGATTTTATAAAACACACATTTTCAGGTGCTTGTTCCGCTCCGATCATGTAACAAGCCATTAGTCAGTGACTCCAAATCAGATGATCTTTGGGTACCGGGTGAGAAAACACCCCTAAGGACTAAAGACTCGAGAAAACAAAGACATAAAAGTAAGAGGTTTTATTGATTATATGGACCACTTTTAGCCGTAAATATGTTTTTTATGGAAAAAATACCCATCTTATTTAAAGGATTCTAAATATGTATATATATATATATATATATATATATATATATATATATATATATATATATATATATATATATATATATATATATATATATATATTTCTTTCTTTTTTTCCTAAAG
This sequence comes from Agave tequilana, assembly GCA_038442645.1. Lineage (NCBI taxonomy): Eukaryota > Viridiplantae > Streptophyta > Magnoliopsida > Asparagales > Asparagaceae > Agave > Agave tequilana. The sequence goes on along the minus strand of JAVJIF010003590.1, from coordinate 85,704 downwards.
GCATAAAAATCTTTATTTTTGAACCCTAAGTGTGTAAGTGTATAAAGTATGCATATTTCATCAAAGTAAAAATCATGACTAAATTACTTTTTCACATTTTCTTCCTAACCCTAGAAATCAAACAAATAATTTTATTTTGATCATATATAAGAAATTCTAATTATGATTCTCCTATTACTTAAAATTAACTTAAAATCTTACAAAAAATAAGTCAAAATATTATTTTTCTTTTCAAAAAGTTTTTAATAGCAAAAATATTTATATAAAAAGAAAACCTATGTTATGTTAGAACCCTCCCCCACGCCTATTTCATGCATTTTTTCCAATGTATGAATGAATGCATATATGCATGAAAGAAGAAAGAGAAGGAAAAATGTACTTCAAGGTGGTGGTTCCGGTGGCGGTCAGATTAAGCCAAGCGTTGCTGTCCAATCTAAATAATGTGGAGTTTTAAGGAACCCACTTTTGATAACCTCTTTCCTATTTACAGCTTTACAACCCCTAAACTGAATAGGATCATGTAAGATCCTAACATTAAAATCATACCAGTTTTCTGACCAATCTTGAAATATCATCTCAGAGTCATAATGGTTTATACCTTAGTCCAATAATAGAATGTGACTTGGTGGAATTATTTGCTTGGGGTCAAGAATGAAAGGTTCGGGAACCAATACTGACTCGGGAATATAACTAAAATTAAGTTTAGATTCAAGAGTCGGCTTTGGTTTAAGAGTTGGTTCCAAATTAAAAAATTGAAACTCACATTCATTTCCCATCAATGAAATATGACTATCCAAAATAGATGGTTCAGTTTCAAGATCTATGGGAACATGAATTAATGTTGGCTCGGGAATTGGGTCCAAATCAGGTAAGGATATCAGAGTTAATATAGATTTAAAAATTGAAACTGAATCACAAAGTTGAGGATCGGGGTCACATTTATATTCAAGTTCAATTTCATTTAAGTGATAACTTGCCAATTTGTCAAAGGTTAAGTATTGGTCAAGTTCAAGATTGTGTGATGAAATTGAATCTTGATTTTCAAAACAACATGACTCTTAGGCCAGATCAATATGGTTAGAGATATTGGGATTGGTCAATTATTAATAAGGTGGAAGTTCCTCATTCCTATAAATATTGGCCAATTAACTAATTTTTGCTTCTAACCTATTGATAGACTGGTAAAAGAATTTTGGCTTTAAATCGTTTATTCTATACTCTTTTCGAAGCACTAGATTCTTCTTGTGGTGGTGGAACTTGGCAAATTAAGTATGGATCTTGGATTTAGAAATTTTATGGGATTATTGAGTCCGTCAAGTTTTGAACTTGTCGCTCGAACTCATTCAAAGCTTATAGAATTTTTTCATTTTCAAACTGAACCAAGGCTTCCATCTCTTCTTGAAATCAAATTTTCCTCTATCGGTTATTATAGAAAAGAAGTATATTAAGCTAAATGTTGGTAAGGTGGTTGACCATATGACTCGGGATAATTGTATCCTCACTAACTCGGTGAAGAGTGGTGATGATTATTCCCATCTTGCTTGTAATATTGGGGTTAGGGCATATGTTGATTTGGATAAAATCAATTTGACATACTTGGTTGGTTAAAGTTATGTAATGCCGAATTGGTGATATCCAAGTTAAAAACGGTCCGGGTGAAATAAGAAATACTATTAATGTTGAAAATTTGTTGTTATAATCTATTTCACACAAAATGACAAAATTAAACAAAGATAAATAAATAAATAAACAAACAAAAAGAAAAAATCAGACCTTGAAATACATCTAGAGGGGGGTGAATAGGTGTTATGTTATTCAAATGCAAGTTAAAAACTACTTATGATGAATGATACAAACCGGTCACTAAAACAAGAATTGAAGCCGAATTTTTCGTGAAGGGCTCTAGAACTTCTCCTTTTAATTCCTCTAGATTATGAGTTGAGGTGCTCAATTGCCTTCTTGTTGAGATGAGTAAAGACCGGTAATAGAAGAGAAGAATGAAATGAAAGCAATAATGGTATGCAAGACAAACAACCACACAAGTATGAATAGTGATAAGCAATAAAGAGTAAGACACAATCAATCACAAATACAAGAAATTTGTTCCGATGTTCGAGCCACCGCTCTACGTTCCTGCCTTCATCACTATGAAGGATTTCACTATCTACTAAGGGATCTTCTACAAAGGGACCTTACAATATGGAATTACAATTTGGTCTACACAAGACTGGAGTACACAACTCCACCACTCAACCCTCTACACAAGAGGTAGAACAAAACCAATTGAGGTTACAAAGCTCTCGGTGATCAAACAAAATCACAAAATCTCTCTTATAACTTCCTATAGAGTAAAATATAGATTGAGGCTCAAGGAGGTGTGCAAGAGCTAAAATTCAGTAAAAAAGAATTTGAGAGCTTGAAAACAACCTAAAAATAGCTTTGGAAAGATTGAACTTATAGAAGGGAAGCTAGTGATTGAAAATAGCTTTGGAAAGATTGAACTTCGGTCGACCAGCCTACCAACCCAGGCTGCGTGCACGTCTGTGTACGTCAGTCAACCGGACCGGTCGACTAACTTCTGTCTCGGTCGACAGGTCCGGTCGACCGCCAGACAGCCAGTACAAACAATTTAGGGATTGAAAACTTGGTTATTTTGACTTCTAAAAAATCTCATAAAATCACATAAATTCCACAAAAATAAGTTCTTATAAGCTCTTTGAAATGCAAATATGTGTGATAAAAATTCAACACATATTGTAAACAATTTGAATCATTTTTGTGATATTAAAATTTTGCCTTAAACCAAAATCCGTATTTTCTAAAACCTGGATTTTTGAAATGGAAATTCATTTTCTCCAAAACACATGTAAATACAAAAACATGATCTTGAAACAACTTTGAAGCATATTGTATATGGATAGATTCCAATATACATATAAAGATTTATATCTATATCTTTGACATGAAATCCAAAAATAAGTTTTGTTTAAATACAAAACTCCAACTCATGAAATAGACTATCAAAGTAAGTTTTTCTAAATAGATGAAGCATAGATGTATATAGATCAAATCTAATATACATTAAACCATGTAAACTTTTTTGATTCTATCTATTCATAAAAACCATATATTTGAACTAGAAATCCAGAACCAGTTAAACCAAAAAACTAAAACATGAAACTTTGAACTTGTGTGTGTATTGTGAACTTGAGCATATCAAAACTATTTAATCTTTACAATGATCTAAACAAAACCTTACACTAAACAAACCGAAGTCTTATTGTAGAACTCCGTCTCCATGTTGACTCTATCCAAAACCGATCTAACGAGCTTGACTCCAACCGAGTACTAGATGTGATCTTGACGTTCGAGCTCTTAAATCAACATGTGAAAACTCCAAAATACCTTTGTTGAAGCTAATCACCAACTAATATCTTGATCAAATATCTGAAACTAAATATCACATGATTATTAGTAAACAATAAATAAATGAGTTAATCATCATCAAAATTAGAGTGAAGGGCCTCTTGGCCAACAATCTCCCCCTTTTTGATGATAACAAAACTCATGGAGTTATATATGCATGGATTAAAGTTAAGCTTCATAGAACCTTCCCCTTAACTCATGCATAGCAATAAACAATAAAGATATGCAGTGAATGCTCAACATAAATATGCATAAACATGATATTTGATACCAATGAAATAAACATGCTCTTGATACCAATTTTAAAATAAAAATGTTCTTAAAAAAATGCTGCTCTTGATACCAACAAAAGATGCTCTTGATACCAATGGTGAAAGATAACAAATTTAAATAAACATGCATATTAAACATGTGTGGGCCCAGAGGCCTTCCACTCTAGTTTTGATGATGATTAACTCATGTAGTTAGATGTTTAGTTTCAGATACTTAACCAAGGTATTAGTAGGTGATTAGCTTCAACAAAGGTATTTTGGAGCTTTTCACATGGTGATTCAAGAGCCCGAGCGACAAAGTCATATCTAGCACTCGTTAGAGTCAAGCTCGGTGGATCACGGTTTGGATCGAGTCGGCTTGAAGACGGAGTTCATCAAGTAGACTTCGGTACATAGTTTAATTTTTATTTTAGATCCATTTGTAAAGACTAGATAGTGTGATATGCTCAAGTTCACAACACACACACACACACACACACACACACACACACACTTGTTTCTAGTTTCATGTTTATTGGTTTTCAGTTTTTGGCTTAACCGAACTTGGTTTTAATAAATAGATGGTATCAATACAAGTTTACATGGTTTAATGTATATTAGATTTGTTCTATATACATGCATACTTCAACTATTTAAACAAACTTAGTTTGATAGTCTATTTCATGTGTTTGGAGTTTTGTGTTTTAACAAAATATATTTTCAGATTTAATATAAAAAACATTGATATATATCTTTATATGTATATTGGAGTATATCCATATACTACATGCCTAAAAGTTGTTTAAATATCATGTTTTTGTATTTGGATGAGTTTTGGAAAAATCGGATTTCCATTTGAAAAATCTAAGTTTTAGAAAATACAGTTTTTGGTTATCGGCAAAATTTTCATAACACAAAAAGAGTTAAAAATGTTTGTAACTTGATTTGATTTTTACTCAAACAAGTTTGTATATCAATGTATTATACTGAACTTATTTTTGTGGATTTTTAGAGAATTTATGGGATTTATTTGAGAATTAAAAACCCAGTTTTTCTGTCCCTAAAATTGTTTTCTGCCAGGCCCTAACGGTCGACCGACCGGTTGACCGGACCAGGAGCCGGTCGACCGTTCCGGTCGACCGAACATGCACGAGACGTGCACAAAGGCCATTTGGTTCAGTCGGTCGACCGTGCGGTAGACCGACTGAAGTCCCCTTACTCTCAGGTAAGGACGGTCGATCAGGCGGCCATAGGTTAGCAACGGTCAAAATTTGACCGTTGGCCGGTCGACCGGATGGTCAAATCTGACCATAATTGTTGGCCAGAGGCCTTCCACTCTAGTTTTGATGATGATTAACTCATGTAGTTATGTTTAATAATAATCTTGTGATGTTTTGTTTTGGATATTTAATCAAGATATTAGTAGGTGATTAGGTTCAACAAAGGTGTTTTGGAGCTTCTCACATGGTGATTTAAGAGCCCAAGCGTCAAAGATCATATATAACACTCGTTCGAGTCAAGCTCGGTGGATCACAGTTTGGATCGAGTCGGCTTGAAGACGAAGTTCGTCAAGAAGACATCGGTACTAGTTTAGTTTTGTGTTTAGATCCATTTGTAAAGACTAGATAGTGTGATATGCTCAAGTTCACAACACACACACTTGTTTTAGTTTTCATGTTATTGGTTTTTAGTTTTTGATTTAACCGATCTTGGTTTTCATGAATAGTTATTATATCAAAACAAGTTCACTTAGTTTTATGTATATTAGATTCATTCTATATACATGTATGTTTCATATCTTAAATAAACTTAGTTTGACATACCTATTCATGTATTTAGGTTTTGTGTTTTAACAAAACATATTTTCGGATTTAAAGTCAAAAAAATTGATATATATCTTTATATATATATTGGATTATATCCATATACTATATGCCTAAAAGTTGTTTCAATATCATGTTTTTGTATTTGGATGAGTTTTGGACAAAATGAATTTTCATTTGAAAAATCCAAGTTTGAAAAATACGGATTTTGGTTTTCGACAAAATTTTCATAACATAAAAATGGTTTAAATTGTTTGAAATATGTGTTGAAATTTTTCACACATGTTTGTATATCAAATATAATGTTAGAACTTATTTTTGTGGAATTTTAGAAGTTTTATGAGATTTATTTTAAAAATTAAAACCCAGTTTTTCAGTCCCAAAATTGTTTCTGTCGGGCCCTGGCGGTCGACCGACCGGTCGACCTGACCAGGAGCCAGTCGACTGTTCCGGTCGACCGAATATGCACAAGGAACGTGCACGCAACCAGCCTTTAGGCCGATCGACCGAGCGGTCGACCGACTGAAAGCAACCCACTCTCGGGTTGTTCCGGCCGACCGGGCAGTCGACGGCCAGAGAGCCGTTGCTCTCTGGTTCTCGGCGCGATTGATGCGCGATCGACCGACAGTCGCTAACGTTCAAATTTAGACCGTTGGCCGGTCGATCGGATGGTCAATTCTGAGCATTTTTTACTGCAACGGCTAGTTTTTAAAAGAGGCTATAAAAACCCCATTTGAGAGAGGTTTTCTCCAAGAATTTTCAGAGCAAAAATTTACATCTTCCAGCAAGCTTTTAAAGAGTTTTTAGTGCTTAAAGATTTGATCTTGATCTTATTTTTAAAAGGGTTGAAAAATAATTTGAAAAGAAAATTCTTTAGGAATTGTTTTGATCTTCACTTTCAATTCTATCTAAAGTTTTCCTTAGAGTTTTTCTTTGAGTTTTTGATTTCCAAACTTTTTTTTCCACACTTGAGCTGTATCACTCTATCCTCTTTATAGGATCCTTGTTTTTGTGGAAAGAAATTGGTTTGTGGTTTATTGATCACCAAGTTGTAAACCCTTATCATTGCTTGGCTTTGTGCCTTTCCCTCTTAGTGTAGAGGAGGTTGTGCAATTAGGTTGTATCCCTCAAGTGTGAGGTGATTCTTGTTTGGCATTGTGTTTATCCCTCATTTGTGAGGTGGATATTATGGTGGCTTTGTGCCTAGCCTCTAAGTGTAGAGGTGGTGTTTGTAATTGAGAGAGGAGTTGTGTACTCTCGGTTATAGTTGCCCCAAATCCTCGGTGGAGGTTCCCTATGTGGGAGTCCTGTGTGGACAAGTTAGTGGATTTGAAATCCTTCTGGGTGAAGGCGGGGACGTAGAGCTGGGTGCTCGAACCTCGAAACAAATCTTGTTGTTTGCGTTTGATCCATTGACTCTAACTCTCTCTCTTTATATTGTGCCATTGCATCATTTATATTGTCATACATTCATTATATGCTTGACTTGTTTGTGTGTGCCTCACTTGTGCTTAACCACGAGAGCTTCATATAGCGCCTCATCTCTTATTTAGAGGAATCAAGAGGAGTTAGTTCAGAGCCCTTCACCGGGAATTCGGCTGCACTCGTTGGTTGCATTAAGTATTGTTGCAATTTAGTTTTAATTTTCACATTTAGTTCATTAGATTAGCCATACACCTATTCACCCCCCTCTAGGTGTACCTTCAATTAGTATCAGAGCCTACGCTCCTAATATTTGGTTTAACCACCTAGGAGTGTGATCTTGGTTTTGCTAATCTTAATTTGCATTTGCATTTGCGCACATATAGTTTGCACTCATGGATGTTCCTCCCAAATTTGATATCTCTAAACTTGACATATGGAAGGTTCTTATGAGTTGTCATTTAAAAGTCCTAGGCTTGCATGTTTACCTTGCCATCACAAGGAATCCTACCCTAAAGATAGCAAGCATATAGAGGCCAATGCAATAGCCCTAAAGGCACTTAGAGCATCTCTTCATAAAGAATATTTACATGTGTTTTCTCACTATGATTTGGCTTTTACAGTATGGAGCATTTTGACTTCTCCCGAACTACCAAAGATTATCGATAAGCAGAGGAGAACTAGAAGAGACGAGTCCGATGAACGTTGCTTCATGGTCCAAGGGAATGACTCCCTTGAGGTACAATCGGAAGCTCAACTAGATGCTAATTCTAGTTCCTATTGCAATGAGTGTATGGAGGCTCAAGCCATAAATAATGAACTAGCTAAAAGGTGTGAAAAATTACTTGAAAAATATAAACTTTTAAAAAGGATAATATTGGTTTAAAAGAAGAAAATAAAAACTTATCTTCTACACTTGAGAATGTTTTGCAAAAGAAGGAAGAGATTTCAAGTGAATGTAACTCACTTAAATCTCAACTAGACCTTGCCCTGAATGAAAATGAGATTTTGAAAAATAAAAATGATTGTAATGATGTTTTGAAGAAAAATAATATCTTCAAAACTTGATTTTGTTGTAAAAGAGAATGATTCTTTGAAAATAAAAATTGCTTCAATTTCAAAGGATTTAGAAGTTTGTTTAAAGAAAAATGAATCTTTGAAAATTGATATTGATTCACATGATTGCCATGCTAGTGTAGCTTCATCACCTAGCTTACCTATTACATGCATCTCTTCTAAGATTAAAAATGATATATCTTTGCTTAAGAAGAGTGTTGATTGTTTGGGCTCCACTTTGAGCCAATGTGCTTTAAATCATCCACGGTTGGAATTCATGTTTCGCAAGAAACAAATTCCATCTATGCATGCACACAAACCACGGCATACACATGCTTCTCACGGTCACACCCATCACACAATGTATGCTCATGTGTACACTTGTACACATTGTGGACGTAAGGGCCACCTTGCTAAGTTTTGTTATGATCGTATACATGATGTAAATTTAGCAACTAAATTTGTTTGGGTTAGGAAAGGCGCTAACCCCTATGGACCCAAAAGAGTATGGGTATCAAAGACCACCCCTATTGTATTTGATGTAGGTGTGGGCTCTTGCATGACGTGAGAGCGATGATGCCTTGAAGTGGATGCGTTCCGAGCTTAAAGAGAACAATTTGGATGCATCACTTTTAAGGGGAGTTTTGGTGGGAGGACCACCTTGTTTTGGAGACTTGGAGAGTTGCCTTCATCGGTTTTGGTATCGATCTCTAACTCCTATTTATATTTACATGTTTTCCACATTATTGAGTTTTAGCATGTTTTAATTAGTATGTTAAATGCCATGATTATTAGATCATTGACAAGCATGTATAGCATTTGAGATCACCCATGTTTATATGGAACCATATGTTGTGTTCTCACCATTGTTTAGCTATTATGTATATCATAGTTCTAATGCTTGTGCATTTACATCATATTTATATTTATCATGTTGTTTTATGTCTCATTTTATGCTTTATGATTTGATTACATGTTTGGATATTAGTTTTCATTAAAACTTGGATATATACTTGTACATCTAGTGAGCCACAAATAGACATTTATATGTTTGTGCTTAAATGCTCATTTGTGCTTGTTAAATGTACTAGTATAGCCTAGTTTTGATGATTCATGCGTTTTAACTTGTATTCCCCATCTTGGACATGTTTTATGATCATGTGTTTTCACTTCATGTATATGTCTATTTTGTCAAACCTTAAGATATACATGTATACCCCTTGAGTCATTTGCTTTTCATGCAAATCTTTATTATGGACTCAATTGTGTTTAGGGATATGTATGTATACTTCTTGTTTTGTCAAAACATACATATGCCTTGAAGTATAAATTATTTTAATGAAAATTTAATTTTGACGATTTTCATGTTTTCATGTTTAAAGGAATTTCAATTGAGCTAATTGACTATTTTCATGACTTCGTATTTCACATTATACTTGTACACTCATATTAGATGTTTACTCATGTTTTGTTTTCATGAGATTAGATATGTTTTATCGACCATTGAGTGTTTAGTGATCATGTGATTTACATGTTTTTCATGAAATATATTTTTGTTTTATTCCTTGCTTAAAGGATTTCGTACTAGTTTACAAATTTTTCATATAACTAGTTCGTATTCTTCATTTGGTAGAGCTTTTCAAACATACTTTATCTTCAAACCTATTTTTGAAAACCGCTACCCATTTAAGGGCAGTTGGTTGGGCGACCATGTCTTGCATGCTTATTATTGAAAGTCTTTTTAAACTTGTGCATGAAATGGGTGGTAGGTAATATGAGTTATACACTTGATCATATTATGTTTTCAATTGGTATCATTGGATTGTTTCAATTGGTATCAATATTGACTCTTTTTGTATACTCATATATATGTTTATATATGTGTATGCTTACACTTCAAATAGTATCAATTTCGATTGGTATCTAATTTTTCATACATATATATGTCTTATTTGTGCTTACTATATCTATATATCTTTGAGCACAAATTTTGTGTATGCTAAGCTTGATTTTTTTTATGACTATCTTATCTCAATTGATTATATTTCAATTGGTGTCCTAATACAAGCTTATGCATCATTTTATTTGATATTTCATAAAGGGGGAGAAAAATTTGTATTTTATCTTTCAATTGGTATTTTGTTTACCTTTGATTTCCACTCCCATACTTTATGATGAAAAATAATTGAAAAATGAATATTGTTTTTAATTTTGCATCATATGTTCAAAATGAAAAATACTTTCAATTGGTATCAAGATGTTTATTTGTTTACCTTCAATTTGGTATCACAAATGATTTTATTTCATATGGTATCTATATCTTGTGATATCTTAATTTAAGAAAAATTCAAAATTTGTAATGTTTATTTACAATTGATATCTTAAAATTTGATTTACTAAGATATCTCAAAATTTTGTTTTAATAAGAAATTAAAAATGCTTTGATTTATATTGCCTATATGCAAGGAGAGTTTAACATCTCTTCTACATATAGATTCATGTTGAGTGTATCTTTTATTGAGGAGCTTGATAACTCTTCTTTATGCGGTACACGTGTGTACACGGAGCTTCACATCTCCTCTTATGCATTACATATTATGTTGTAAGATCACCTAGAGGGGGGGGTGAATAGGTGATGGCTAATCTAATGGTCACTTGTGAACAAATAATGCGGAATTAAAACTAAGTTGACCAAATTAAAATTTCTTTTTAATTAAACACTTATGTATAACCAAGAGTGTTGCCGAATTCCCCTTGCGAGGCTCTGGACAAGCTCCTCTAGATTCTCCTTGAATGGGTTGAGGTGCCGCGTTGGCTCTCTTGGTTGAATACTAGTGTTAACAACAATCCCACGCAATTATATATCAATTAAGCACAAGGGTATATATCATGCATATATAAGATGAACACAATGAAAGTAAATGCAAGATATAAAAGAGACAAAGAGAGAGAGAGGGAAGAGTAAGCAATCGCAAACACAAAGGGTTTGTTTCGAGGTTCGAGCACACTTGCTCTACATCCCCGCCTTCGACACACGAAGGGTTTCCACTATGCAAGATCCCAATGGATCTCTCCTCGGTGCCGTACACCTACAAACCCTCGGACTCCCAAGTCCCGTACACACGCAAGCCCCCTAAGCTTGCCGAGGCCGCACCTCGAACCACCAAGAGTTCACAACCGAACTCCAACCACAACGAGCACACTTGCCCGCTTCCTCAAGGTACAAAGAAATATCTTTGGTGATCACAACACTTTGATCACCTTACAAAGCTCTCACTACAACTCTCCTATAGGATAGATATATCTATGGATGCTCAAGTGTAGTGTGAGAAATCAAGGAAAGAAAGCTTTGGTAGAAAACACAAGAAATCACTTTAACACTCTCTTGATAAAAACTCCCTTTTGATTGGAAATATTTGCACTCAAATATGTGGAGAGAACTTCTGAAATCAGTTAGAAAAACTAGCTCAAAGGTCTCCAAAATCTTAACCTTAAAACAGTTGACAAAGTCCCAATTTATAGGCTTCAGAAAATAGAGCCATTGGGAACCTGTCAGTGCTGTCGGTCGACCGCCGGTCGACCGGCCAACGGTCATATTTCTGACCGTTGCAGCCACCGGTCGACTGGTGAGTCGACCGCTCTTCTGGAAAGAACTGTCGGTCGACCGATCCGGTCGACTGGCATTTTCCAGAGAGCAACAGGTTTGGGTCGGTCGAGTATCGGTCGACTCCGGTCGACTGATACGCACATGCACAAAAACTGTGCATGTCGGTCGAGTGCCGGTCGACTGCCGGTCGACCGGTCGCTGAGAAATTCTGAAAAATCAGAACTTCCAGGACCTGGACAATTTGGATTTAGGTTTTGGGTCTTGGATAAAATATTTTGGTCTTGAAAAATCATAGAGTATGAGCATGTGTCATACTACTATCAGGGTAAGATACTTGGTAAAAATTCTTTTGATAAAAACTTAATTGTCCATGAAATGTTTTTCCAAACATTTATCAAAAACAAAAACAAGATATTTGAGTCCATTTAAAAGCATAGTGTGTATGGATATGATCCACTCCACAATCAATATGAAATATCTATGTTTTTGACATAAAGCTCTAATCATGATTTTGGTTTAAAGATATGAACTATGAAATACCAAAATCCAAGATAAATATTTTGTCACAAAGAAAAATCTTTTTCCAAATAAAAATTCTTTTCTAAACAAAATCTTTTATGAAAGCACTTTAAATCAAGAGTTCTAATCAAGAGTGTGTGTGTGTGTGATATAACTTGAGCAATCCACCAACTATCTATCCTTTACATTTTTACTAAAACAAAAATACAAATTCTATACCTAGACACAAGTCTTCAACTACTTGAAGTCTTCCCTTGAAGGCTTCTCATCTTCTTGACTTGGTCCAAGCTTGATCCAAAAACTTCCTTGGATCACCACATGCAAGCTCCAAATCTTGTTCTTTTATCCTTTGTTGAGCTATGCACCTACTAAGATCTTGATCATGAATCTGTCACTAATTAAACACAAGATCATTAGTAACTATAACTACATGAGTTGATCATCATCAAAACTAGGGTGAAGGGCCTTTGGGCCAACAATCTCCCCCTTTTTGATGATGACAAAACTCATGGAGTTATATATGCATGGATTAAAGTAAAGCTTCAAAGAAGCTCCCCCTTAACGCATGCATAATAAATAAGCAATAGATATTCAATGAAGCACATGACATGTATGCAATGTAGGAGATGCAATCATATAAATCAAATCATAAATCAAATCTTTTGCTCCTAATTGCAAGACAACATATATGCATAAATACAAATCTTACTCCCCCTTAAGCAAGGAACCAAATACTTCTCCCCCTTAAGTAAGGAAATCATGCATATAACTCAAATACTTCTCCCCTTTTTGTCAATCATCAACAAAGGGTTCAAAGTTCAAATCATCAAACAAATTTTCTCCCCCTTTTTGTCAAAAATAAGGAAATCAAGGAGGGTAAAATACAAATCAATCAATAAAATTTATATGCGATATAAATTCATGAAGAGGAAGACGTTAAGTTAGCTTCCCGACACATATACATTACATGAAAGAGGGATGACAAGCCCTAATTCACATAACGTATAATATGTCATGCATAAGAGGAGATGTGAAGCTCCCCCTACACACGTATATCATATAAAGAAGAGTTGTCAAACTCCTCAATTTATAATATACTCAACATGAATCTATATGTAAGAGAGATGTTAAGCTCTCCTTGCATATAGACAATACAAATCAAAATTTTGAATTTTTCTTTATCAAAACAAAATTTTAACTTTTTCTTAGTAACAACAAATTTTGAGATATCAATTGTAAAATAATCAAATTTTGAATTTTTGATACCAATTTCAAAACACAATGCATAAGCTTATTATGAAATACCAATTTGAAATCTAATTAAGCTTAGCATCAACAATCTTTGTGCTTTAAAGGAAATACCACTTGTAAAATAAGCACAAATAGATAACATATATGTATGACAAGATAATACCAATAGAAATTGATATAATTTGAAGGCATTCATACATACAATCAAAATATGGATATACACAACATGAAGTCATATTGATACCAATTGCAAATAACCAATGATACCAATTGAAAAGTAAGCATAAGTGTATACATCATATAATCTACCATATGAAGAATTCGAACTAGTTAAATGAACTTGTTTTAAGAACTAGTACGAGATCCTTCCATCAAGGAATAAGTTAAAAGGTTTTTCATGGAATATGCATAAATCACAAGGCACTAAAACACTCTAATCTATAAAGTCCATATAATATTTTCAAAAGAAGTGAGTGTACTAATGTTATGTGAAACATGGCATCATGAAAGTTGCAATAAAACTCAATATTCCTTAAAATCATAAATTTTGAAAATACGAAAATCATTACAAATTTTAATATATGAAAATCATCAAAATTATATTTCATAGCATATGTATGTTTTGACAAGACATTAAGTATACATACATATCCCCAAAATACAATTGAGTCCTTATAATAGATTTGCATGAAAAGCAAATGACTCAAGGGTTATCCATGTATATTTTAATGTTTTGGCAAAAGAAACTTATACATGAAATGAAATCACATGATCAAAACATAAATCCAATTGGGAATACAAGTTTAAGAATGTAATGATCATCAACACAAGGCTATACTAGTACATCTAATAGGCACAAATAAGCATTCAACCCAATCATATATAGATTTATTTGTGGTCCATAAGGTGTACAAGTATAAATCCAAGTGTTGACAAATACTAACATCTAAACTAATATTCAATACAATGTAGCATCAAAAATTTTGAAATCACAAAAGAATTTATCCATAAAATAGAATCATGTGCAATACTTGAAGAATAGATAACTAGTTTAAATGGATTTTTGACAAACTAGTTAAAGATCCTTAAAAAAAAATATAAGATCATATGTATTTCATGAATACTACTAAATACATAAAAGTTCAAGCACTCATATTCCATAAAGCTCCAAATTATATATTTTCTTAAAGATAGAGTGTTCAAAGGTTATGTAAATAGTGTCTACATGAAAATAGTCATTGAAGCCCAAAACGATCATAAGTCAAATTTTTAACAACAAATCATGAAAAAATCATTTTTCACTAAATCAACAATTTCATGGTATATGTATGGTTTATACAAATCTAACAATATGCATACATATCCCAAAAATAAAAGAGTCTATTAAATGTTTGCATGAAGGCAAGAGACTCACGGGTATACATGTATATTTATTAGATTTGAATTAAGCACCCATATACATGAAGTAAATCACTAAAATAGGTAAAACATGTATAAAAGAGAATCATCAAAACTAGATTATACATATGCATAAAGTGGATACAAGTGAGCATGAAGTTCAATTATTTAATAGTCAATTGCAATTCACTATTTGTATATGTATACATACAAGTTTGATATATTCTACATCTAAGCATGTAAATACCACATGAAGCACAAATCAAACAAAATCATGAACATGCTATGAATGTATGAAATAAGTAAAAGCATGTACAAAAAAAATAGGAGTTTAGAAGTTGTTACCAACTACAAAGCTCCAAGTATGGTGGTCTTTTCCACCAAAATTCCTTGATAGCAATGCATCCAAAAGTTTGTCCATCATGTTCATTGCATTCGCTACCAAGGCACCAATCCTCTCACGTTTTGTGAGAGCCTCCACCTACATCAAAATCAAAAGGTGGGGGTTTTGGTACCCATGTTTTCTTGGGTCCTTTGGGGTTAGCATTGTTGTAAGGAACCCAAAATTTATTATACTTAGCAAAATATAAATATGGTTTCTTATCAAAACAATATTTTGCTAGATGGCCTTTGCGGCCACAATGTGTACATATGTACACCTTAGCATGATGCTTATGAGTGTGATTGTGATCGTGATGTGCACTATAAGCATGAGCATGATGTGTATGAGCATGAGCATGGGGAACTTGTTTCTTTTGAAACAAGGATTCCAACTTAGAATGGTTAAATGCACATGTGCTCAAATTAGAGCTCAAATTATCTATCTTATTTTTCAAATTATTAATCTCACTAGTGGAGGCATGTAAAGCATGGTGAGATATATGATCAATTTTCTTTTTCTTTTTACAAACATCTTCTTTTTCTTTTTCACAAATCTTTCTTTTCAAAGTCTTGTTTTCTTGAAAAACAACTTCTTTTTGTTTTTCCACCATATCAATTTTATTTTTCAAATCAATGTTTCCTTTACATAAATTATTTAATTTAGACATAAGGGAAACATTCTCATTTTTCAAAAACCCATTTTCTTTTTCTAAGCATGCCATTTTATTTTCTAATAAATCTTTATCATTAAGCATGGCATCAAAATTCTTTTTCAAAATTTTATTATCTTTTTCTAAGCATGCAATGTTATCTCTAAAAGAGTCTTGTTCTATATGCATGCAAGCAAGTTCCTTTTTCAAATTTTTATTATTCTTTTTAATCATGTCATATTTTTCAAGTATAAGATGACAAAAGGTAGTGAGCTCATCATATGACATGTTCTCATCATCGGATTCGGAATTTACCTCAAGGGGGTTATCCCCTTGGACCATAAAGCATGTGTTGGAGGTGTCGCTTCCAACATCCGAATTGCTCCCCGCATAGTATTGTTCATTTTCGCCAAGGGAGATGAGGGTGTTCCATACTACAAAAGCCATATCAATATTAGCAATCCTACATAGATAATCATCATTTAGGGTGCTCTTTAAAGCATGTAGGGCTTTAGTATTAGCCTCAAGATTCTTACCATCTATACAATAAGCATTATTAGTAGTGGCAAGATATACATTATAACCTAGGGCTTTGAGGAATAATGACATCTTAACTTTCCAAATGTGGATGTTAAGAATATCAAAGGTGGGTGGTGACATAAAGTCCATGGTGAGGTGTGTGTGTACAACAAATATTGTGATTAGCCCAAATGTAGGATCTTTAACTCTTAGGTTGTTAGACCCTTATCAAGAGCACTAGCTCTGATACCAATTGTAAGATCACCTAGAGGGGGGGGTGAATAGGAGATGGCTAATCTAATGGTCACTTGTGAACAAATAATGCGGAATTAAAACTAAGTTGACCAAATTAAAATTTCTTTTTAATTAAACACTTATGTATAACCAAGAGTGTTGCCGAATTCCCCTTGCGAGGCTCTGGACAAGCTCCTCTAGATTCCCCTTGAATGGTTGAGGTGCCGCGTTGGCTCTCTTGGTTGAATACTAGTGTTAACAACAATCCCACGCAATTATATATCAATTAAGCACAAGGGTATATATCATGCATATATAAGATGAACACAATGAAAGTAAATGCAAGATATAAAAGAGACAAAGAGAGAGAGAGGGAAGAGTAAGCAATCGCAAACACAAAGGGTTTGTTTCGAGGTTCGAGCACACTTGCTCTACATCCCCGCCTTCGACACACGAAGGGTTTCCACTATGCAAGATCCCAATGGATCTCTCCTCGGTGCCGTACACCAAACCCTCGGACTCCCAAGTCCCGTACACACGCAAGCCCCCTAAGCTTGCCGAGGCCGCACCTCGAACCACCAAGAGTTCACAACCGAACTCCAACCACAACGAGCACACTTGCCCGCTTCCTCAAGGTACAAAGAAATATCTTTGGTGATCACAACACTTTGATCACCTTACAAAGCTCTCACTACAACTCTCCTATAGGATAGATATATCTATGGATGCTCAAGTGTAGTGTGAGAAATCAAGGAAAGAAAGCTTTGGTAGAAAACACAAGAAATCACTTTAACACTCTCTGATAAAAACTCCCTTTTGATTGGAAATATTTGCACTCAAATATGTGGAGAGAACTTCTGAAATCAGTTGGAAAAACTAGCTCAAAGGTCTCCAAAATCTTAACCTTAAAACAGTTGACAAAGTCCCAATTTATAGGCTTCAGAAAATAGAGCCGTTGGGAACCTGTCAGTGCTGTCGGTCGACCGCCGGTCGACCGGCCAACGGTCATATTTCTGACCGTTGCAGCCACCGGCCGACTGGTGAGTCGACCGCTCTTCTGGAAAGAACTGTCGGTCGACCGATCCGGTCGACTGGCATTTTCCAGAGAGCAACAGGTTTGGGTCGGTCGAGTATCGGTCGACTCCGGTCGACTGATACGCACATGCACAAAAACTGTGCATGTCGGTCGAGTGCCGGTCGACTGCCGGTCGACCGGTCGCTGAGAAATTCTGAAAAATCAGAACTTCCAGGACCTGGACAATTTGGATTTAGGTTTTGGGTCTTGGATAAAATATTTTGGTCTTGAAAAATCATAGAGTATGAGCATGTGTCATACTACTATCAGGGTAAGATACTTGGTAAAAATTCTTTTGATAAAAACTTAATTGTCCATGAAATGTTTTTCCAAACCTTTATCAAAAATAAAAACAAGATATTTGAGTCCATTTAAAAGCATAGTGTGTATGGATATGATCCACTCCACAATCAATATGAAATATCTATGTTTTTGACATAAAGCTCTAATCATGATTTTGGTTTAAAGATATGAACTATGAAATACCAAAATCCAAGATAAATATTTTGTCACAAAGAAAAAATCTTTTTCCAAATAAAAATTCTTTTCTAAACAAATCTTTTATGAAAGCACTTTAAATCAAGAGTTCTAATCAAGAGTGTGTGTGTGTGATATAACTTGAGCAATCCACCAACTATCTATCCTTTACATTTTTACTAAAACAAAATACAAATTCTATACCTAGACACAAGTCTTCAACTACTTGAAGTCTTCCCTTGAAGGCTTCTCATCTTCTTGACTTAGTCCAAGCTTGATCCAAAAACTTCCTTGGATCACCACATGCAAGCTCCAAATCTTGTTCTTTTATCCTTTGTTGAGCTATGCACCTACTAAGATCTTGATCATGAATCTGTCACTAATTAAACACAAGATCATTAGTAACTATAACTACATGAGTTGATCATCATCAAAACTAGGGTGAAGGGCCTTTGGGCCAACATATGTGTTATGTGAATTAGGGCTTGTCATTCTTTCTTCATGTAATGCATGTATGCAGGGAAGTTAACTTAGCGTCTTCCTCTTCATGAATGTATATCGCATATATCTTTTTATTGCATATATCTCTTTATTGATTGATTTGAGTTCACCTCTTTGTGGGGAGAACATTATTTTTGTGTTTACTTTAACCCCTTTGTTGATGATTGACAAAAAGCGGGAGAAGTATTTCAGTATATATGCATGTTTTGGAAAAGATTTCTTGTTTATGCATATTGTTTTGTTTTGCAAAAAGGAGAAAAGAATTTGATGTCTTTCATGCTTGTTTATGCATGTTTATCTCCATATATTTGCATACATGCTTGTTTAGATTCATGTGTTTTATTGCCATATATTATTATTTATTGTGATGTATGAGTTAAGGGAGAGCTTCTTTGAAGCTTTACTTTAATCCATGCATATATAACTCCATGAGTTTTGTTATCATCACAAGGGGGAGATTGTTGGCCCAGAGGCCTTCCACTCTAGTTTTGATGATGATTAACTCATGTACTTATGTTTACTAATAATCTTGTGATGTTAATTTTCAGATACTTAATCAAGATATTAGTAGGTGATTAGCTTCAACAAAGGTGTTTTGGAACTTCTCACATGGTGATTCAAGAGTCCGAGCGTCAAAGATCATATATAGCACTCGTTGGAGTCAAGCTAGGTGGATCACGGTTTGGATCGAGTCAGCTTGAAGATGAAGTTCGTCAAGAAGACTTCGGTACTAAGTTTAGTTTTGTGTTTAGATCCATTTGTAAAGACTAGATAGTGTGATATGCTCAAGTTCACAATACACACACTTGTTTTAGTTTTCATGTTTATTGGTTTTCAGTTTTTGGTTTAACCGATCTTGGTTTTCATGAATAGATATTATATCAAAACAAGTTTACTTGGTTTTATGTATATTACATTCATTCTATATACATGTATGCTTCATATCTTAAATAAATTTAGTTTGACATACCTATTCATGTATTTAGGTTTTGTGTTTTAACAAAACATATTTTCGGATTTAATGTCAAAAAAAATTGATATATATCTTTATATGTGTATTGGATTATGTCCATATACTATATGCCTAAAAGTTGTTTCAATATCATGTTTTTATATTTGGATGAGTTTTGGACAAAACGAATTTTCATTTGAAAAATCCAAGTTTGAAAAATACGGATTTTGGTTTTCGGCAAAATTTCCATAACACAAAAATGGTTCAAATTGTTTGAAATATGTGTTGAAATTTTTCACACATGTTCGTATATCAAATATAATGTTAGAACTTATTTTTGTGGAATTTTAGAAGTTTTATGAGATTTATTTTAAAAATTAAAACCCAGTTTTTCAGTCCCAAAATTGTTTCTGCCAGGCCCTGGCGGTCCACCGACCGGTCGACCGGACCAGGAGCCGGTCGACCGTTCTGGTCGACCGGATGTGCACAAGGAAAGTGCACGCAGCCAGCCTTTGGGCCGGTCGACCGAGCGGTCGACCGACTGAAAGCAACCCACTCTCCGGTTGTTACGGTCGACTGGGTGGTCGACCGGCCAGAGAGCCGTTTGCTCTCTGGTTCTGGGCGCAGTCGACCGACAGTCGCTAACGGTCAAATTTAGACCGTTGACCAGTCGACCGGCCGGTCGACCGGATGGTCAATTCTGACCATTTTTGGCTGTAACGGCTAGTTTTTAAAAGAGGCTAAAAACCCCATTTGAGAGAGGTTTTCTCCAAGAATTTTAAAAGCAAAAATTTACATCTTCTAGCAAGTTTTTAAAGAGTTTTTAATGCTTAAAGATTTGATCTTCATCTTGTTTTTAAAAGGGTTAGAAAATCATTTGAAAAGAAAATTCTTTGGAAATTGTTTTGATCTTCACTTTCAATTCTATCTAAAGTTTTCCCTAGAGTTTTTCTTTGAGTTTTTGATTTCCAAACTCTTGTTTTCCACACTTAAGCTATATCATTCTATCCTCTCTATAGGATCCTTATTTTTGTGGAAAAGAAATTAGTTTGTGTTCATTTGATCACCAAGTTGTAAACCCTTATCATTGCTTGGTTTTGTGCCTTTCCCTCTTAGCGTAGATGAGATTGTGCAATTGGGTTGTATCTCTCAAGTGTGAGGTGATCCTTATTTGGCTTTGTGCTTATCCCTCATTAGTAAGGTGGATATTGTGGTGGCTTTGTGCCTAGCCTCTAAGTGCAGAGGTGGTGTTTGTAATTGAGAGAGGAGTTGTGTACTCCCGGTTGTAGTTGCCCCAAATCCTTGGTGGAGGTTCCCTGTGTGGCAAGTTAGTGGATTCGAAATCCTTCTGGGTGAAGGCGGGGACGTAGAGCTGGGTGCTCGAACCTCGAAACAAATCTCGTTGTTTGCGTTTGATCCATTGACTCTAACTCTCTCTTTATATTGTGCCATTGCATCATTTATATTGTCATACATTCATTATATGCTTTGCTTGCTTGTGTGTGCCTCACTTGTGCTTAACCACGAGAGCTTCATATAGCGCCTAACCTCTTATTCAGAGGAATCAAGAGGAGTTAGTCCAGAGCCCTTCACCGGGAATTCGGCTACACTCGTTGGTTGCATTAAGTGTTGTTGCAATTTAGTTTTAATTTTCGCATTTAGTTCATTAGATTAGCCGTACACCTATTCACCCCGCCCTCTAGGTGTACCTTTAATAATTGCTGCTAACGGCTAGTTTTTTAAAGGGGCTATAAAAACCATATTTGTGGGCTGTTTTGGGTAAGACTTCTAAGAGCAAAAATTCTCCTATTCTCTAGTGTTTTTACAAGTTTTAAAAAGAGTTTAGAGCTTCAAAGACTTGATCTTCAATTATTTTTAAAGTGATTTTATTTCAAAGAAAATAGTCTTTTGGGAATTGGTTTTTGGTCTAAAAATTCTATATTTATTTGGAGATTTCCCAAGTGATTTTCTTTGTTCAAAACACTTTGTTTTTCCACACTTGAGCTATATATTCTATCCTCTCTATAGGATTTTTATTTTTGTGGAAAAGAATTGTTTGTGGTCTTTTGATCACTAAATTGTAAACCCTCCTACTTTGTGTTATCCCTTTTGTGTAGAGGTTGATTTGTGGAGTGGTGACTTTGTGCCCTATCCCTCTAGTGAGAGGTTGATTGGTTGTATTGGCTTTGTGCCCATCCCTCATTTGTGAGGTTGATTTTGTCGGCTTTGTGCCTAGCCTCTAAGTATAGAGGTGGTGTTTGTAATTGAGAGAGGAGTTGTGTATTCCCGGTTGTAATTGCCCCAAATCCTCAGTGGAGGTTCCCTGTGTGGGAGTCCTGTGTGGACAAGTGGATTGGAAATCCTTCTGTGTGAAGGCGGGAACGTAGAGCTGTGTGCTCGAACCTCGAAACATATCCGTGTGTTAGCGATTGATCCATTGTCTCTCTAACTCTCTCTCTTTTTATATTGTGCCTTGCATCATTCATATTGTCATACATACATTATATGCTTGGCTTGTTTGTGTGTGCCTCACTTGAGCTTAACCACGAGAGCTTCATATAGCGCCTCAACTCTTATTCAGAGGAATCAAGAGGAGTTATTCTAGAGTCCTTCACCGGGAATTCGGCTACACTCGTTGGTTACATTAAGGTAGCTTCAATTAGTTTTTAATTTTCACATTTAGTTCATTAGATTAGCAGTACACCTATTCACCCCCCTCTAGGTGTACTTTCACTTGGTATCAGAGCCTACGCTCCTGATATTTGGTTTAACCACCTAGGAGTGTGATCTTGGTTTAGCTAATCTATCATTTGCATTTGCACACATATAGTTTGCACTCATGGATGTTCCTCCCAAGTTTGATATCTCTAGACTTGACATATGGAAGGTCCTTATGAGTTGTCATTTAAAAGCCCTAGGCTTGCATGTTTACCTTGCCATTACCAAGGAATCCTACCCTAATGATAGCAAGCATATAGAGGCCAATGCAATAGCCCTAAAGGCACTTAGAGCATCTCTTCATAAAGATTATTTACATGTGTTTTCTCACTATGATTCGGCTTTTGCAGTATGGAGCATTTTGACTTCTCCCGAGCTACCAAAGATTATCGATAAGATGATGAGATCTAGGAGAAACGAGTCCGATGAACATTGCTTCATGGTCCAAGGAAATGACTCCCTTGAGATACAATCAGAAACTCAACTAGATGCTAGCTCTAGTTCATATTGCAATGAGTGTTTTGAAGCACAAGCCATGAATGATGAACTTACTAAAAATTGTGAAAATTTGATTTCAAAATACAAACTTTTGAAAAAGGAAAGTCTTGATTTAAAAGAAGAAAATAAAAATTTATCTTCTAGACTTGAGATTGTTTTGCAAAAAAGGGATGAGATTTCGAGTGAACTTGACTCACTTAAATCCCAACTTGATCTTGCTCTTAATGAAAACAAAATTTTGAAAAGTAAAAATGATTGTGAATATATTTTGAAGAAAAATGAGGATTTAACTTCAAAATTTGATTTTGTATTAAAAGAGAATAATTCTTTGAAAAACAAAATTGACTTGATTTCACAAGAATTGAAAGATTGTTTAAAGAAAAATATTGCTTTGCAAAATGATATAGACATACATGTTTGCCATGCTAGTGTACCTTCACCATCTAGCTCACATATTGCATGCTCCACTTCTTCTAACATTGAAAATGATATAAACTTGTTAAAGAAGAATATGGATTGTTTGGGTTCCACTTTGAGCCAATGTGCTTTAAATCATACACGTTTGGAATATATGTTTCGAAAGAAACAAGTTCCATCTTTACATGCACACAAACCACGGCATACACATGCTCCTCACGGTCACACCCATCACACAATGTATGCTCATGTGTACACTTGTACACATTGTGGACGTAAGGACCACCTTGCTAAATTTTGTTATGATCGTATACATGATTCAAATTTAGCAACTAAGTTTGTTTGGGTTAGGAAAGGAGCTAACCCCCATGGACCCAAAAGAGTATGGGTATCAAAGACCATCCCTATGGTATTTGATGTAGGTGTGGGCTCTCGCATGATGTGAGAGCAATGGTGCCTTGAGGTGGATGCGTTCCGAGCTAAAAGAGGACTATTTGGATGCATCACTTTCAAAGAGAGTTTGGTGGGAGGACCACCTTGTTTTGGAGATATGGAGAGTTGCCCTCATGGTTTTGGTAACAATCTCTTACTCATCATTTATTGTTTATATGCTTTTCATATCATTGATTTTTAGCATGTTTTGATGTTTCATGATTAGTATGTTATATGCATGATATTTAGATTAGTGATATACATGTTTAGTTATTTGAGACACCCATGTTTAATATAGATTTATATCTCTGTGTTCTCACATTTATTTTAACTAATATGTATGTCCTAGATCTATGCATGTGCATGTACATAATGATCATATTAGTTTTGTATTGATTTTCATGCTTCATGCTTTGATTACATGTTTAGATGTTAGTTTTCATTAAAACTTAGGTATACACTTGTACAACTAGTGAGCCACAAATAGATCATTATATGTTTGTGCTTGAAAGCTCATTTGTACTCATTAGATGTACTAGTATAGTCTAGATTTGATGATTCATGCATTTGACTTGTATTCTCATTTTCTACATATTTTTCATGTTTATATGTTTAGCTTCATGTATATGTCTATTGTGTCTAAACTATTAGATATACATATACATCCTTGAGCCACTTGCCTTCATGCATATACTTTTGTGGACTCGTTATGTTTTGGATATGTATGTATACTTTAGTTTTGTACATGACATACATATACCTTTGAGGAATTCTAGTTTTGATGTTTTTAAGAAATTTTGTATTTGAATTTGATTGCCTATTTCCATGACTTGTCTTTCACAAAACTTATACACTCATATTCTTGATGTTTTCTCATGATTTTGTTTTTATGAGTATTATAGTGCTATATAGATTTTGAGTGACATTGGTTTAGTGATTTTCATGTTTTATGGAATATAATTTTGTTTTATTCCTTGCTTGAAGGATTTCGTACTAGTTTTCAAATTTTTCTTATAACTAGTTCGTATTCTTCATTTTAGAAGAGTTTTCAATTATGCTAAACTATTTTCAAACCTATTTTTGAAAACCTTTTCCATTTAAGGGCGGTTGGTTGGGCGACCATGCCTTGTATGCTTCTTATTGAAAATCCTTTTAAACATGTGCATGAAATGGGTGAAAGGTAATATTAGTAATACACTTAATCTTATTGTGTTTCAATTGGTATCATTGGATCTTTTCAATTGGTATCACTATTGACATTTTTTTTCGTATACTCATATATGTTTTTATATATGTATGCTTACACTTCAAATAGTATCAATTTCGATTGGTATTCAATTTTTCATACATATATATATGCTTTATTTGTGCTTACTATATCTCTATATCTTTGAGCACAAATTTTGGTTATGCTAAGCTTGATTTCTTTAAATGTCTATTGTATTTCAATTAATTTTGTTTCAATTGGTATCATATACAAGCTTATGCATCATTTTATTTAGTTTTTCATAAAGGGGGAGAAAATTCACATTTCACCTTTCAATTGGTTTTGTTATTTACTCCCACACTTAATGTTAAATATGATTAAAAAAAGGATATTGATTATTTTTGGTATCATATGTTTTTGATGAAAAATTACTTTCAATCGGTACTAATCTTTACAAATTGGTATCAAGAATACCTATAAGTTTACTTAAAATTGGTATGTTGATATCAAATTTTTGATTTATTTACTTACAATTGGTATTTAATTGGTATTTACTTACAATTGGTATCAATTGGTATTTAAATCTATGTTTGTTTTATGTACCACATTATGTACTTTCAATTGGTATATTTCTTTGATATCATGATGCACTATATTGATATATTTTTTCTCTTTCAATTGGTATCAAGAAAGTTTTGTTTTGATTTCACCCCTTATTAATATTATTTTGTTTAAGACAAAAAGGGAAGAATATTGTTTTCTTTGACCTCTTTGTTGATGATTGACAAAAAGGGAGAGAAGTATTTGAGTTTATATGCATGAGTTTATATGCATGTTTATTGTTTAGTGATTATCTTTCCAATCGGTATTAAGAATTTTGTTTTATTGATTGGTATCAAGAGGCCTTGATTGGTATCAAGAGCTTAAGTTTTTTATTGAAATATTTTTTTTATTGAAATTTTTATTGGTATCAAGAGCTTAAGAGCATGTTTATTTTAAAAAGGAAAAGGAATTTATTTTAAAAGTTTGGTATCTAGAGCATGTTTATTTCATGTTTGGTATCAAGAGCATGTTCATTTCATTGTTTTATGCATGTTGATGCATATTCATGTTGTTTAGTATACATTGCATATATTTATTGTTTATTGCTATGCATGAGTTAAGGGGGAGCTTCTTTGAAGCTTAACTTTAATCCATGCATATATAACTCCATGAGTTTTGTCATCATCAAAAAGGGGGAGATTGTTGGCCAGAGGCCTTCCACTCTAGTTTTGATGATGATTAACTCATGTAGTTATGTTTACTAATATTCTTGTGATGTTTAGTTTCAGATACTTAACTAAGATATTAGTAGGTGATTAGCTTCAACAAAGGTGTTTTGGAGCTTTTCACATGGTGATTCAAGAGCCCGAGCGACAAAGTCATATCTAGCACTCGTTGGAGTCAAGCTCGGTGGATCACGGTTTGGATCGAGTTGGCTTGAAGACGGAGTTCATCAAGTAGACTTCGGCACATAGTTTAGTTTTTGTTTTAGATCCATTTGTAAAGACTAGATAGTGTGATATGCTCAAGTTCACAACACACACACTTGTTTCTAGTTTCATGTTTATTGGTTTTCGGTTTTTGGTTTAACCGAACTTGGTTTTCATGAATAGATGGTATCAAACAAGTTTACATGGTTTAATGTATATTAGATTTGTTCTATATATGCATGCTTCAACTATTTAAATAAACTTAGTTTGATAGTCTATTTCATGTGTTTGGAGTTTTGTCTTTTAAGAAAACATATTTTCAGATTTAATATTAAAAACATTGATATATATCTTTATATGTATATTGGAGTATATCTATATACTACATGCCTAAAAGTTGTTTAAATATCATGTTTTTATATTTGGATGAGTTTTGGAAAAATCGAATTTCCATTTGAAAAATCTAAGTTTTAGAAAATACAGTTTTTGGTTTTCGGTAAAATTTTCATAACATAAAAAGAGTTCAAAATGTTTGTAACTTGGTTTGATTTTTACTCAAACAAGTTTGTATATCAATGTATTATACTGAACTTATTTTTGTGGATTTTTAGAGAATTTATGGGATTTATTTGAGAATTAAAAACCCAGTTTTTCAATCCCTAAAATTATTTTCTGCCAGGCCCTGGCGGTCGACCAGACCAGGAGCCGGTCGACTGGAACGGTCGACCAGACGTGCAGGAGACGTGAACAAAGGCCATTGGGTTTGGCCGGTCGACCGTGCGGTCGACTGACTGAAGTCCCCTTACTCTCGGGTATAACGGTCGACCGGGCGGTCGACCGTAGGTTGGCAACGGTCAAAATTCGACCGTTGGCCGGTTGACCGGATGGTCAAATCTGACCATAATTACCGCCAACGGCTAGTTTTTTAAAGGGGCTATAATGACCCCATTTGTGGGCTGTTTTGGGTAAGACTTTCAAGAGCAAAAATTCTCCTATTCTCTTGTATTTTTACAAGTTTTAAAAAGAGTTTTAGAGCTTCAAAGATTTGATCTTCAATTGTTTTTAAAGTGTTTTTATTTCAAAGAAAATAGTCTTTTGAGAATTGGTTTTTGGTCTAAAAATTCTATATTTATTTTGAGATTTCCCAAGTGATTTTTTTTATTCAAAACACTTTGTTTTTCCACACTTGAGCTATATCATTCTATCCTCTCTATAGGATCTTTGTTTTTGTGGAAAAGAATTGTTTATGGTCTTTTGATCACTAAGTTATAAGCCCTCCTACTTTGTGTTATCCCTCTTGTATAGAGGTTGATTTGTGGAGTGGTGGCTTTGTGCCTTATCCCTCTAGTGAGAGGTTGATTGGTTGCATTGGCTTTGTGCCCATCCCTCATTTGTGAGGTTGATTTTGTCGGCTTTGTGCCTAGCCTCTAAGTGTAGAGGTGGTGTTTGTAATTGAGAGAGGAGTTGTGTACTCCCGATTGTAATTGCCCCAAATCCTTAGTGGAGGTTCCCTGTGTGGGAGTCCTGTGTGGACAAATGGATTGAAAATCCTTCTGTGTGAAGGCGGGGACGTAGAGCTGTGTGCTCGAACCTCGAAACATATCCGTGTGTTAGCGATTGATCCATTGTCTCTCTAACTCTCTCTCATTTTATATTGTGCCTTGCATCATTCATATTGTCATACATACATTATATGCTTGGCTTGTTTGTGTGTGCCTTACTTGAGCTTAACCACGAGAGCTTCATATAGCGCCTCAACTCTTATTCAGAGGAATCAAGAGGAGTTATTCCAGAGCCCTTCACCGAGAATTCGGCTACAATCGTTGGTTGCATTAAGAGTAGTTGCAATTAGTTTTTAATTTTCACATTTAGTTCATTAGATTAGCAGTACACCTATTCACCCCCCCTCTAGGTGTACTTTCAACATGAAGTAAACATGCATATATAAAACACTAAAATATCTCTCACCCTTTTTGTCAATTCATCAACAAAGGGGTACAAACACTAAAAGCATAAATAATATTTTTCTTCCATTTTGTATAAATCAAACAATAAAGGTGTATATGCTATATACATTCATGAAGAGGAAAAACGTGAAGTTAACTCCCCTTGCATACATGCATTACATAAAAAAGAGATGACTAGACCATAATCACATAACGTATAATATACAATTTATAAAAGGAGATGTGAAACTCCTCCTACACATGTGTAAGACATAGAGAAGAACGGTCAAGCTCCTCAATATGAGATACACTCAACATGAATCTATATATAGAAAAGAGTTAAGTTCCCTTACATATAAGCAATACATATCAAAACTTTTGATACCAAATTATGATACTAATTGAAAATAAACAAAAATTTTAAGATACCAATTGAAAATATCTTATAAACTTTTGATACCAATAGAAAATGAACATTGTATGTTTTTTATACCAATAGAAATATATATGTATTTAGAATCTTGATACCAATTAAAAAACAAACCAATTATTTGGTTATACAATTCATTTTGCAATAAAGATATCAAATTTTAGAATAAAACCAATTTAAGATTTTTGATACTAATATTGAAAATGTTAGCATATTCCAAATTAAAATATTTTTCATTAAGAGTATAGGAAACCAATTGAAAAATAATATACCAAATAATATCATTTTTTATCATAAAGAGTGGGAGTAAGATACAAATTGAAAATACAATCGATTGAAAATTAAAACATGAAGTTTTCTCTTCCTTTATGAAATACCAATGAAAATGATGCATAAGTTTGTATAAATATCAATTTGAAAACTAATAGTCATTAAGGAGTAAATTAAGCTTAGCATAAACATAATTTATGCTTTAAGATGTAAAGATATAGTAAGCACAATCAAATCATATATATGTATGAAAAGTAAATACCAATATAAATTGATACTTTTTGAGATTTAAAACATACATATATAGAAAACCAAAGATGAGTATACAACCAAAAAAAATGTCAATTGGGATACCAATTGAAAATATGATGAGGAATAAGTGTATAACTCATACTATCACCCTTATCATGCACTAATTTAAAAGATATTCAAGAAGGGTATACATGGCATGGTCGCCCATCCAACCGCCCTTAAAAGATAGGGGTTTTCAAAAATTGGATTTGAAAATATAACATGTTTGAAAAACTCTACCAAAATGATGAATACGCAACTAGTTTTATGATAAACTTGTAAACTAGTACGAAATCCTTCAAGTAAGGAATAAAATAAGAATATATCCATGAAAACATAAAAATCACACAATCATCAACACTCAAATAGAAATAAAGCTCATATAATCTCATGAAAATAAATCATGAGTAAACATCAAATAATGTGAGTGTACAAAGTCATGTAATCAACAAAATCATGGAATAAGGCAATTAAGCTCAATATGAAATTCCTTTATAAAAATCATCAAAACAATACTAACTCCAAGGCATATGTATGTTTTGTCAAAACTAAAGGTGTACGTACATATCCAAACACAATTGAGTCTATAAAAGATTTTGCATAGAACGCAAATGACTCAAGGTTATACATGTATATCCAATAGTTTTGACAAAATTAACATATACATGAAGCTAAAACAATAATCTGAAAAACATGTCCAAAAATAGGGAATACAAGTCAAAATGCATGAATCATCAAAACTAGGCTATACTAGTACATCTAATGAGTACAAATGAGCAATTTAGCACAAACATATAATAATCAATTTGTGGCTCACTAGTTGTACAAATATTGACATAACTTTTAATGAAAACTATATTTTAAACATATAATCAAATCATGAAGCATAAAACGAAACATAAATCAATAAGATCATTATGTAATTCATTATGTAAATGCACATGTCTTAGATCTATGATATACACAATAGCTAAACAAGTGTGAAAACACAAAAATATGGATCCATATGAACATGGGTGTATCTCAAAAACTAAGCATGTATGTCATAAGTCTAATTATCATGGCATTTAACATACTAATTATGAAAAACTAAAAACATGCTAAACATCAATCATATGAAAGCATGTAAACATAAATGGATTTAGAGATAGTTACCAAAACCGTTAGAGGTAATCTCTAGATCTCCAAAACCAAGGTGGTCCTCCCATCAAACTCCCCTTGAAAGTGATGCATCCAAAATTGTCACCGTTTAGCTCGGAACGCATTCACCTTAAGGCACCAATGCCCTCACGTCAAGCGAGAGCCCACACCTACATCAAATACCATAGGGGTGGATTTTGGTACTCAAACTCTATTGGATCCATGGGGGTTAGCACCTTTCCTAACCCAAACAAATTTATTTGCAAAATTTGAATCATGTATCCTATCATAACAAAATTTTGCCACGTGGCCCTTTCGTCCACATGAGTACACATGAGCATACTTTCAATCATGTGTGTGAGCATGATGAGCATGTGTATGTCGTGGTTTGTATGCATGCATATTTAGAACTTGTTTCTTTCGAAACATGGATTCCAACCGTGTGTGGTTCAAAGCACATTGGCTCAAAGTAGAGCCCAAACAATCAACGCTCTTCTTTAAAATGGATATATCATTTTCGATAATGGAAGAAGAGGTCGAGCATGCAATAGGTATGCTAGATGATGAAGCTACACTACCATGTCAAATATGCGTATCTAAATCATTTTTCAAAGAAATATTTTCATTAGAAGTTAAATCAAATTCATTTGAAATAGAAATAATTTTGTTTTTCAAAGATTCATTTTCTTTTACAACAAAATCAAGTTTTGAGGTTAAAGTCTCATTTTTCTTTAAAACATCATTACAATCCATTTTTCAAAATCTTGTTTTCATTTAGAGCAAGTTCAAGTTGGGATTTCAATGAGTCACGTTCATTTGAAATCTCAACCTTTTCTTGCAAAACAATATCAAGTTTAGAAGAAAAATTCTTATTTTCTTCTTTTAGTGTAAAACTTTTCTTTTTCAAAAGTTTATATTTTTCTAATAATTTTTCACAAACAATTGATAGTTCTTCATTCAATGCATCAAGATCAACATAATCATCACTTGAAGAACTAACACTATCATCTAGTTGAGTTTCTGAGTTTACCTCAAGGGAGTCATTCCCTTGGACCATGAAGCAACGTTGATCAGACTTTTCTCCACTAGATTTCTCCTCCTCATTAATTTGCATTTGTAGCTCGGGAGATTCAATATGTTCCACACTGCAAAGGCGGAATCACAATAAGAAACCATATTTAAATATTTTTTGCTAAGTGATTTTCTAAGTGCCTCTAGGGCTTGTGCATTGGCCTCTAAATGCTTGCTATTACTAAGGTAAGATTCCTTAGTAATGGCAAGGTAAACTTTTCAACCTATGACTTTTAAATACCAACTCATCCTAACCTTCCATATATCAATTTTAGAGATATCAAACATAGGAGGATTATCCATGAGTGCAAACTATATGTGTGCAAGTGCAAATGTAGATTAGCTAACCAAGATCTCACTCCTACGTAGTTAAACCTAATATCAGGAGCGTAGGCTCTGATACCAATTGAAAGTACACCTAGCGGGGGATGAATAGGTGTAAGGCTAATCTATTGACAAATAATGCGGAATTAAAAACTAAATGTAACACACTTAGTGAAACCAAAGAGTGTAGCTGAATTCCCGGTGAAGGGCTCTGATTATCTCCTCTAAATTCCGCTAAATAAGACTTGAGGTGCTATGAAAGCTCTCTTGGTTGAACACAAGTGTGGCACACAATCAAATCCAAGCATATAAATGATATGAACAATATGAAATGATGCAAGGCACAATATAAAAGAGAGAGTTAGAGATAGTGGATCAAACGCAAATATTAAGATATGTTTCGAGGTTCGAGCACCCAGCTCTACGTCCCCGCCTTCACACAGAAGGATTTCCACTATAGCATCCACACAGGACTTCCCACACAGGGAATCTCCACTGAGGATTTGGAAAAATACAACTTGGGAGTACACAACTCCTCTCTCAACAAATACAACCTCTCACTAGAGGCTAGACACAAAGCCACACAAGATCAACCTCATGATTGAGGGATAGGCATAAAGCCACAACACCTCAATCACCTCTTCACTAAGAGGGAAACCAATACAACCTCCACTATTACCTCTAACTAGAGGGATATCAACACAATCACCTCTCACTAGAGGGATATCACAAAGTATGGAAGATTTTACAAGTCTAGTGATCACAA
Source organism: Agave tequilana (assembly GCA_038442645.1). Classification (NCBI taxonomy): domain Eukaryota; kingdom Viridiplantae; phylum Streptophyta; class Magnoliopsida; order Asparagales; family Asparagaceae; genus Agave; species Agave tequilana. Next base: position 53,180 of record JAVJIF010003590.1, on the reverse strand, counting down.
AGACCACAAACCAATTCTTTCTTACAAAACAAGATCTTAATAGATAGGATAGATATGATATGCTCAAGTGTGAGAAAATAAAGTGTTTGGATCAAAGAAAAACAATTGGGAAAATCTTCAAATAGATATTGAAATCAAGATCAAAAATCACTTCCCAAAAGACTTTATTTTTTTTAAAATTTCCAACACTTTAAAACAAATAAAGATTGATCTTTTAAGCCCAAAAACTCTTTTAAAACTTGTAATTAAAACAATTAGGAAGATGAGAATTTTTCTCTTGAAAAACTTATGTAAAACAGCCCAAAGTAATGGGTATATATAGCCCATTCATAAAACTAGCCGTTGGGCCAAGACAACAGAAAAAAATATGTTGTCAGTCGACCGCCCGGTCGACCGGCCAACAGTCAGAAATCTGACCGTTGTGCCTCTGGTCGACCTCCCAGTCGACTGGGCTTGGATACAGGAGCAACAACTCTCTGCCGGTCGACCCGGGCCATTTCCAGAGAGCAAAGCTCTCTGGCGATCGACCGGGTCGGTCGACCCGCCTACTAGCCCAGGCTGCGTGCATGTCTGTGCACGTCGGTCGACCGACTTTTGCCTCGGTCGACCGGTCTGGTCGACTGGTAGACAGCCAGTACAAACAATTTAGGGATTGAAAACTTGGTTATTTTGACTTCTAAAAAATTCCATAAAATCACATAAATTCCACAAAAATAAGTTCTTATAAGATCTTTGAAATACAATATGTTTGACAAAAATTCAATACATATTTTAAACAATTTGAACCATTTTTGTGATATTAAAATTTTGCCTTAAACCAAAATCCGTATTTTTCAAAACCTGAATTTTTGAAATGGAAATTCGTTTTCTCCAAAACACATGTAAATACAATAACATGATATTGAAACCACGTTGAAGCATATTGTATATGGATAGAATCCAATATACATATAAAGATTTATATCAATGTTTTTGACATGAAATCCAAAAATAAGTTTTGTTTAAATACAAAGCTCCAACTCATAAAATAGACTATCAAAGTAAGTTTTTCCAAATAGATGAAGCATAGATGTATATATATCAAATCTAATATACATTAAACCATGTAAACTTGTTTTGATTATATCTATTCATGAAAACCATATATTTGAACTAGAAATTCAAAATCGGTTAAACCGAAAAACAAAATATGAAACTTTAAACTTGTGTGTGTATTGTGAACTTGAGCATATCAATACTATTTAATCTTTACAATGATCTAAAAAAAATTTTAAACTAAACAAACCGAAGTCTTCTTGTAAAACTCTGTCTCCAAGTCGACTCTATCCAAAATCGATCCAACGAGCTTGACTCCAACTGAGTACTAGATGTGATCTTGACGCTCGAGCTCTTGAATCAATATGTGAAAGCTCTAAAATACCTTTGTTGAAGCTAATCACCAGCTAATATCTTGATCAAATATCTGAAACTAAATATCACAAGATTATTAGTAAACAATAACTACATGAGTTAATCATCATCAAAACTAGAGTGAAGGGCCTCTGGGCCAACATTATCTTATTTATAGGACAAGCCCTTTATTCGCTTTAGTGCAACATATATATGTATGTAGCAAAAAAATACACTCAAGTGACAAATATCACTCAAAAGTGTTTCTACGTGTGATGCAGATGTAGCTTTTCTCTAACACTCTTCAACAGTAATGAAAAAATATAAATGAATTAAACAAATCCCTAGATGTAAAGTCAACGGTTTTTTAAGCAATTAAAAAAACATGTTACTATTGAGTTAGAAGTTATGTACAATAAGACAAACAAAAAAACTAATATCTGCAGAAGATAAATCCTTGAATTTCAAGCGACCTGTAAGAAAGCAGGATAGTAGTCCCCCTCTTATGCCGGGCAAACATGCTTTTGCCGTATTTTCGTGGCAATAAGGAGGTCCCCTGAGCTCTAATTTCTAGAGCAGAGGCTCAGGTATGTTATATGTCCATTGCAACTACTTGTTTCCTGAAATAAGACTCTGCATAAAAAAACAGAGAAGAAAGTTAAACTGTTATGTAAATTAAAAGGAAACCTTATCGCATCTCCCCGCAACAGCTCTAAAATTTGATTGAGGCTGGACCTGCATAGAAAATTAAAAGTTTAGAATTGAAAATTAAGAATGCAATAAGTTGCTCAATACTACGCTATAGCAAGTGGTTATGCGATTCATGATTCACAAGGAGGGACAGCGATGGAAGCGTTTAGTAAGTCTTTCTAAGTTACTTAAATCGGTTAAATGGTTTCTTCTTAGTTTTTGAAAAGAAAAAAAAGTGTTAAGGTTAGAAAAGGAGAAGATAGAAGAAGAAAATGATGTTGTTGTTTTAATTAAAAGGAAAAACTAAGTTAAGAAAATGAAACAAAAAGAGTAAAGAAAGAAGAAATTTTGGTTTTAAGAACGTGTTTCTAAACTTAAAAAAAAAAGAAAATAAAATAAAAGTTCAACTTACCTCTTCGATGCTTGCGTTACCTTGGATCCATTGCAACGACTTACCTTGGCTTGAAGGTAATCACAGTATGAAAATATAGGATCTTCCCCAATTCGTATCAGTTTATCAAAAGAAAAGTGCAAACAGAAAGGAATACTAAACGATATCCATCACCATAAGCCATCAATGGCACTTGCAAGGGCAAGGCATATTTGAGGCTATCAGATTCATTTGGATTACAACTTATCTCAGAGCCAAGTAAAGCAAAAAACAAGAAGAAAAGTAAGCTTTTGATTAAATCAAAAATGATGAAAGAAAAGATAAAAAGTTACTATGGTGCCACTCTTAATACAACTCTCTCTTTTTAATGTGAATTTCTCTCTAACCTAAGCTTACAAAGAAACAAAAAATTACATAAATAAAAAAAAACAGAAATATAAGTTAAATCTAAAGAGAAAGCCAAATATAAACTCTCTGCTGGAGTGATGCCCATTTGCCTTCGAAGTATGCAATATTTATGGCTCAAATGGAGAGGGAGAAGAGAGTGAGAAGATAAGACCGCAGATGCTGGCCTAACGCATCTGGCCGCAGATCCACAGCCGCGGCCATAGCCGCAAATCCACAGTAAAGATCTGGTTGTTGGGCCAGAGCTTTGGCCGCGTGGATCGTCGTTTGTAATATCCCTAATTAGTAATACTTTACTATTATTTTTCTAAGTATTTATTTTGTTTTACTTGTTATTTTATTATTATTTGTTAACTTGATTTATAGTTATTATTATTATTAAATATACAAATCATTTTTAAGATGGTTAATGGTATTTTGGCTTTATATATTATTACCATTATTTCTTATCAATATACTATTGTTTTTATTATTATACTTATTATTAATTGCTATTATTATTTCTCATTAATATTATTAGAGATATTATTATTAATATTATTAATATTATTTTTGTTATTATTATGGTTATTGTTAATTATTCTTATTAGTGCTTATTATATTATTATTATTGTTATTGTTATTATTAATAAGTATTATTATTATTTAGTAGTAATTATTATTATCAGCTGAGATTAATTATAATTATCTATTATTATATCATGTATCCATAGCTTTGTCATTGTTAATTATAATTATTATTGTTGATATATTGTTGTTATTATTATTATGGTTACAGCTAATTACCTTTATTAGTACTATTATTATTTGTATAGTTACCGTTAATTACTATTATTTGTGTTTACTATTATTTTTATTGTTATTATTATTACTACTATTACTTATTATTGTTACTATTATATTTTATTATTATTTATTATTAGTAGTAGTAGTATTAGATATTAATAATTAATGATATTATTATTGTAAACACTAATATTATTATGGTTTGTATTTATTTATTATCATTAGTATTTTCCTTTCCTTGATTCCTACCTAATACCCTTTATCTTAACCCACACCCATTATTTCCAAATCCATGATGAAACCCATTGTTTGAAACCCAATACACTTAAACCCATCATCCAATAACTTAACTATATAATCCCCACTTAATCCTAGCCTAACCCTAATTAATCCACACCATCTCCATCTTCCTTCCCCATCCCTAGCCTTGTGCCTCCTCCAAACCCAATGGCGCATAAAGCCCTTCTTCTCTCTTTTTTAAGCCGAGCCACCTCTCCATCCTCCGTCGGTGAACGCAAGCACTTCGAAACCGCTCTGTGTTGTCCTGATCTCCATCGCGAGCACTCCGGCGAGTTGTCGACTCCCTCCGCGGCCGTCGTCTCTGCCGACCAGCAACACCACAGCCGGCTTCTTTTTTCCTTGCCGTGAGTTCTCCTCACCTTCTTCTCTTTGATTTTATGCTTAATATATTTTGTTGTATTATGTGTGTGTAATTAATTTGTCATATGTGTGTGCATTAATATATGTATGTATATGGGTTAATTTTGTGCGTAAGTATTTTGATATACATGCATATATTCTATGGGTGTGCGTTGTGTGTTTTCATTTTTTTTAATGTACAGTTATTTTCATTTTTTAGGTGCTGTTGTTTTCATTTTTTAGTATAATGTGTGTTTTCAGTTTTATATGTTGTGTGTAGGTAAATGTGTGCATGTATATAAGTGTATGTGTGTGTATCTATGTATAATTATGTATGTGCATACCCATACATATGTATGTATGCGGGTGCACCCGTGGGCGTATGCACGTGTGGCGTGCTTGTATGGGTATATGTGTGAGTGTATTATGGGTGTATATTGATTCCCCTTCCTCTCTATGTGATCGGTTGCATGTTACAGCGTTTCGGACTCGTTCATGTGATCCGAACTCGGTAACAGGAGATTCTGATTCATGTCCGTTATAGACTCAATAGCTAGGCGATTCGAAGACCGATCCATGAGATGATCCATAGATCAGTACCGATTCGTGCAGTGAAGACCAAACAATGATTCAATTCCAAAACTGTGTCATTTCATGTGAGTGTTTGTTCTTATCATTTCTTTATTTACCGTTGTCAGTAGGCGTCTATATGTTTCTCTTATCATTTCATATAACTGTCTGATTTATTTTACCAATTTGATTATGTGTAACACTTCATGAGACATCAATTAGCTTTCATCTTACTTATGTAGTTGATATAAGTGTTTTTCTGCGTCATTTCATATGTTGCTATTTGCCACTTTTGACCTTGGACTAATATAGTATACCTTACACTTGGACTTAATTTTGTATTTGACCCAGTTATGCTTAGTGACTCTACATCACCAGTCTTCTCCATGCGATGTGAGTTAATAGCTATTAAGTTAACAAATACTAGTTCTCAGTTATTCAGTTATCAGCTATTATTGACTTCGTCATTTGTTGGAGATATTTGGTCACTAAATCACTTTTAATAATAACTTATATTGTTGCTTGTTAATAAAAGAAACCATAACCCAGGGAACAGGGGTAATTGCCTGATGATGCATGTCTTATATTTTGAAAGGATTAGGTATAGTATACCAAGTTTAGGTTCCAATCATGGGGAACCCAGGTAGTACTGGCTATCTAGTATTCAATTATCCAGTTCTCAATTATTAGGGCTTTGCCCGGACTACGGACGCCACACTAGTTACTCTTTTGTGGGGCTGTGGTCTCAGTTATTAGGACCTTGCAGTCCGTCCTGGTTCACTGCCAGGAGTATTAGATCGTGGTATCGGGCATGCACAGTACACTTCTAAAACACATGCACTACATTTACAGGCAATTACAACAATGATAACTTTGTTTGATATGTGAGAAAACAGTTGTGGTATGTGACACAGGTAAGTACTACATTAGTTAGGTCAATAATAACCATATAGACTAGTGACATAAGCTAGATTACACATCTTGATATTAGTTGTTTGTTTTATCAGTTGCTTCCTTTTATCATGATATCAGTTCTATTTCATTCATAGCTTGTTTTTGATATTGATTGTTCAGTTATCATTTATTTACAGTTATCATGTTATTAGTTGGTTATCTGTTTATACATATTGCTATTATTTCGTTGTTTCTTACTTGTTTAGTATTATATGTACATACTGTTTATATGCACAAGCACCTTTTCCTTTACACACATACACACACACACACACACACACACTCTCTCTCTCTCTCTCTCTCATTAGGTCACTTCTGACGACCTTGGATTTGCACATCCAGATTGGACGTTTTGTTTCTATTGTTCAGGTGTTGGATGAGCCCGTTGCATGTTGCGATGAGTCTGGAGTTTCTCTCTACTTGATTCCAGTATTCTTATCTTTCTTACCTTCCTGTTATTTCCTGATTCTCGATCTATCAGATTCAGTTTTTATTTCAGTTCTTGATTTATATGGTATCATGCGTAGATGCTTATATATCATATTGCAGTGATCATGATTCATTATAGTTTAGATTTTTAGCTTATTCTGGGTTACTTAAGACTTAATGTGTATAAGTGAGGTATTTTTCTTGTGTATATGCATCGCCGACTCTCATCGCGTCTCCACTTCAGCATATTTTAGGAAACGGGGCGTGACATCGTTTGCTTGGATACTCTTATTTTCTGATAAGATGTTCTTTTGAACTCCAGATTTGGCAATAGCCCTATTGATCTTTAAGCCAACCAAATCGATTCATATAAATCTGATTTTAGCTGATTTTTATTTGGTATTATCTTATTTGACATGCTCTGATATTCAGTTAAATCTATGCTTATCCCCCCAAATCTTCTGAATATTTGTCCCAATCCTTGATTTTGATTTAAACTCATTTAAATTTGAATTTAATTGGGCTTTTGGGTTCATTTTCTCTCTTTCTCCATTATATAAGGCAAATAAAAAGATAACTAAATAGCAGGGTTTATTACAAAATAAATGTGAAGATGTGACAATAAATAATGCAATATCAGTAATCGATCAGTAGGTCTAGCCGTCAGAGTGAGAACTCGATATATGCTATCGAAGTGACCGTTAAGAGCACATTCGTCTTTCAGAGAGCCTCCGTGTAAGCCAAGCCGTCAGGGTGAGGATCCGATATATGCTGTCGGGTGACTATCAAAAGCATTTTTTTCTTTCAGAAAGGCTTCAGTGTAGGTGGCGAACATTATGAGCGCTTTCGTCATTCAGGAGTGACTCTATATAGGTCTGAGTCATCAGGATGAGGACCCGATATAGGCTTTTGTGCGACCATCAAGAGCATTTTCATTATTCAGGAGGGCCTCCGTGTAGGTGGCGACCATCAAGAGCACTTCCGTCATTCAGGAGTGAGTCCCTATAAGTTTGAACCATCTGAGTGAGAACCAGATATAGGCTTTTAAGCATCCGTCAGGAGCATTTCTGTCATTCATAAGTAACTCTGTATAGGTGGCGATCATCAGGAGCGCTTCCATCATTCAGGAGTGACTCTGTATAGGTCTGAACTGTTAGGGTGAGGACCCGATATAGGCTTTTGAGCGACCATCAGGAGTGCTTCCATCATTTAGGAGTAACTATGTAAAGGTGGTGACCATGAGGAGTTATAAAAATATATCTAGAGGGGTGAGTAGGTGTATGGCTAATCTAATGACAAATGATGCGAAATTAAAAACTAATTGCAACACACTAAGTGTAACCAAAGAGTGTAGCTGAGCTCCCGGTGACGGTCTCTGGACTATCTTTCCTCGAAATAAGAGTTGAGGTGCCATATGAAGCTCTCTTGGTTCAGTACTAGTGAGGCACACAATCAATACCAAGCATATATATGAAATGAGCAATATGAATCAATGTAAGATATAAAAGAGAGAGAGTTTAGAAATAGTGGATCAATTATAAACACCAAGATATGTTTCGAGGTTTGAGCCACTGCTCTACGTCCCCGTCTTCACAAAGAAGGATTTTCACTATGTGTCCACAAGGACCTCCCACATAGGGAACCTCCATTGAAAATTTACAATTACAAACTTAGGAGCACACAACTCTCGCCAAAAACAATCACCTCTACACAAGAGGCAAGGCACAAAGCAAAAACAACAATCTCCTCTACACAAGAGGGATAGGGACAAAGCCAAACAATGATCACCTCTACACAAGAGGGATAAGGCAATAAGCCAACACTCCAACTACAATGACCTCTTCACAAGAGGGATAACCACAAACACAAATCAATATCTCAATCATCTCTACACAAGAGGGATGAACACAAACCCAAAGCAAAGAAAGATTACAACTCTTGGTGATCACAAAGATCACAAACAACTCTTGGTGATCTCAATAGACCACGTATCAATTTTCCCACAAAAATAATATCCTATAGATAGGATAGAGATGATAGCTCAAGTGTGAGAAAACAAGGTGTTTAAAAAATAAATCACAAAGAAAAAACACTTGAGAAATATACTAGAAGAAGATAGAAATAAAGATCAAAAACAAATTCCCAAAGACTCAATTTTTCTTTGATTTTTTCAACCCTTGAAAACAAATAAAGATAAATCTTTTAACTACAAAAACTCTTTTAAATTCTTACTGAAAAACACTTGAAAGATAGAAAATTTGCTCTTAAACATTCTTATTGAAATCAGCCCAGGAGATGCGTATTTATACCCTCTCAAAAATTCTAGCTGTTGGCAGTCTGGATGCCCAGATTACCCTTATAGTTGACCGCCCGGTGGACCAGCCAATGGTCATTTTTCTGACCGTTGAGCCTCCGGTCGACCGGGCCAAGCCTGTCAGTCGGCCGGCCGCACCCGAGACTTGGGTGCTTTCAGTCGGTCAACCGCCTGGTCGACCTACCTTCAAGGCTAGCTTGCACGTTCCTCGTGTACATTGGTCGACCGGTCCGGTCGACCGACCCCTAGTCCGGTCGACCATCCGGTCGACCGTCAGCTGAGTGTGGCTGAAAATCTGGGACTTAAAACTTAGTTAATTTAATACCAATTAAATCCCATAAAATCACATTAATTCCATAAAAATCAGTTCTTATAAGATATTTGAATACCAAATATGTGTGATCAAAAATCAACATATATTATAAACTATTTGAACCATTTTTTTGATAGCTTAAACATAAAATCGGTATTTTCCAAAAATCAAACTTTGAAATGGAAATCCGATTTTTTCCAAACTTGTATAAATACAAAAACAAGATATTTTAACTCTTTTTGAAGCATATTGTATATGGATAGAATTCGATTATGTACATGATATATCTATGTTTTTGACATGAAATTCAAAAATAAGTTTTGTTTAAATACAAAACTCCAAACAATGAATAGGATTATCAAAATAAGTTTTTCTAAGTATATGAAGCATATATAAATAGATGAAATCTAGTATACATTTAAACCATGTAAACTTGTTTTGATTCTATCTATCCATGGCAACATACGAAATCCAAAGACCGGTTGAACCGAAAACCAAAACATATTTAACTTGTGTGTGTGAACTTGAGCATATCAATACTATCTTTCTTTACACAAGATCTAAACAAACCAAAGTCTTCTTATCGATCCTCATCCTCAAGACGACCCGATTCAAACATGATCCAATGAGCTGGACTTCAACCGAGTGTTAGATGCGATCTTGACGCGAGAGATCTTGAATCAACGTGAGATAGCTCCAAAACTCCTTTGTTGAAGCTAAACACCTATTAATATCTAGATCAATAATGAAACTATATAAACACAAGATTATTAGTAAACTAACCTTCATAAGTTAGTCATCATTAAAACTAAGGTGAAAGGCCCTGGGCCAACAATCTCCCCCTTATTGATGATGACAAAACTTATGAGGTTATATATATGCATCCATTAAGGATAGGCTTCCTAGAACCTCTCCCTTAACATATGCATATCCAATAAACATATAAATATATGCAATGAAGCTCAAGATACCAATAAAACAAGATATATGCATAACACATAGTAAAACATGCATATATAAACCTAAATTCTTCTCCCTCTTTTTGTCACTTATCAGCAGAGGGGTGAAGCCAAATAAACAAGAAAAATAAACAAAAACTTTGATACCAATAAACACAACCAATTGAAAGAACCAATTAAAATAATAAACATAATCAATGGAAACAACCAATTGAAAGAAACAATTTTTTTTGAATTGATACCAATAAAAGAACATGATATCAATTGAAAATAAATACCAAATTTTTAGGTAAACACTATATTCATTTTGCAATAAGGATACCAAATTAAAAATAATACCAATTTAAAATTATTGATACCAATATTGAAAATGTAAGCATATACAAAAAAATATTTTTCATCATAAAGACTAAGAGTAAGATACCAATTGAAAGATAAAATAAGAATTTGTCTCCCCTTTATGAAATACCAATAAAAAATAATGCGTAAGCTTGTATAAGATACTAATTGAAAAATAATTGACATTAATAACTAAATCAAGCTTAGCAAGAAAAATTATAAGTATACAAAATGAATTTTTCATATTACAAATCATGTATATCTCATACTTAAGAAATTTTTGATACCAATTGAAACATATTGAATATTTTTGATACCAATTGAAAGGTAAAATATGAAGTATACTTTTAAAAAAATAAAATTTCAATTGAAATACCAATTGAAAATAATGCATAAGCTTATTATGAAACCAATGAATATTTGAAATTAAGTCAAGTTTTAGCATAAACATAATTTGTGCTTTAAGATGTAAAGATATTGTAATCACAATCAAATCATATATATGTATGAAAATGAATATACTAATTGAAATTGATACTATTTGATATTTGAATCATACATATATAAAAAACACATATGAGTATACAAAATTAGAATTTTTATTAAAAAAATCCTCTATATCACATAGCTACCTCCCATTCATGCACATATTTAAATAGATATTCAATTTTGAGCATATAAGGCATGGTCACCCATCAACCGCCCTTAAAGGGTAGGAGTTTTCAAAAATAAAATTTGAAAATAGTTACACATTGAAAACACTACCAAATGAAGAATAAATAACCAGCTTAAAGTAATTTTTGAAAAACTAATTAAAGATCCTTCAAATATAAAAACAAATCATATATCCCATGAATTATTGCTAAGTACACAAAAATTGTTACTCAAGATCTATATGGCTCAAAAATGTGCTCATAAAATAAGTATATGAGTAAACAAAAATAATGTGAGTGCACAAGAATCATGTTAATAGCACATTCATGAAATAATCAATAAAGCTCAAAATATCAAAGCATCATAAAAATTTATTTTTTATTAAAAAATAAACTTCAAGGTATATGTATGTTCTAACAAAACTAAAAATATACATACATATCACAAATACAAACGAGTCTATAATAGAATTTGCATGAAAGCAAGTGACTCAAGGACATACATGTATATTTATTAGCTTTAAACAAAAGAATATATACATGAAGCAAAACATGTACAAAGATAGAAAAAACAAATATAAATGAAAGAATCATCAAAACTAGGTTATACATGTACATGTAATGAGTACAAATGAGCATTGAAGCACAAACATACTATAATCAAGTGTAGCTCACTACTTGTACAAGTATATAAACAAGTTTTAATAAAAATATATCTAAACAAGTATTCACCACATGAAGTACAAAACACGAGCATAAAACCAAAACATGCTGAAAAATTATCAAATGTAAAAACATGTAAACTAAATGGGAGTTAGAGATAGACACCAAACCAATAGGGCTAATCTCTAGGTCTCCAAACAAGGTGGTTCTCCCACCAAACTTCCCTTATAATGATGCATCAATAGGGTATGTCCATCTAACTCCATATGCATTCACCACCAAGGCACCATATCTCTCACGTCATGTGAGAGCCCACACCTACATCAAATAAAATAGGAGTGAATTTTGGTACTCATACTTTATTGGGTCTATGGGGGTTAGCACCTTTCTTAACCCAAATAAATTTACTTGCAAAATTTAAATTATGTATTCTATTATAACAAAACTATGCAAGGTGGCCCTTACGTCCACAATTTGTACAAGTGTACACATGAGCATACATAGTGTCATGTGTGTGAACATGAGAAGCATCTGTATGTCGTGATTTGTATGCATGTATATGTGATGCATATTTCTTGCGAAACATGTATTCCAATTCTTGTAATTCATAGCACATTGGCTCAAAGTGGAGCCCAAATAATCAACACTTTTCTTTAACATATTTATATCATTTTCAACATTAGAAGAAGTGGAGAATGCAATAGATACACTAGATGGTGAAGTTATAGTAACATGTCAAACATGTGAATCTAAATCATTTTTTAAAGATTTATTTTCATTTGAAACAAGTTCCAATTCTTTTAAAATCAAAGCTATTTTATTTTATAAAAAATTATTCTCTTTTAAAACAATATCAAGTTTTGTAGACAAAACCTCGTTTTTCTTCAAAGCATCATCACAATCATTTTTATTCTTTAAAATTTTATTTTCATTAAGGGCAAGGTTAAGTTGCAATGAGTCCCTTTCACTAGAAATCTCATCCCTCTCTTGCAAAACCAAATCAAATTTTGAACACAAATCCTTAGCTTTTTATTTAATTTAATACTTTTCTTTTTAAAAAGTTTATATTTTTCTCGCAAGTTTTCACACACTATAGATAGTTCTTCATTTAAAGTATCTGCATCCATAATGTCATCACCTGAAGAACTAACACTATCATCTAGTTGAGTTTCTGAATGTACCTCAAGGGAGTCATTCCCTTGGACCATGTAGCACGCTTGTTCGGATTCATCTCTATTAGATTCCTTCTCTACATAATTCATCATTTGTAGCTTGGGAGAGGTCAATGTGTTCCACATTGCAAAAGCGGAATCACAATGAGAAACCATAGATAAATAATCTTTGCTAAGAGTGCGCCTAGTGCCTCTAAGGCTTGTGCATTGGCTTTTATATGCTTGTTATTACCAAGATAAGATTTCTTGATAGTAGTAAGGTAAACATGCATACCTATGATTTTTAAATAGGCACTCATTTTAAGCTTCTATATATCGATGTTGGAACATCAAACATGGGTGAGTGTATAAATAATGAGTGTGCAAAATGCAAATCTAGATCAGCTAGCCAAGATCTCACTCCGAGTGATTAACCTAATATCAAGAGCGTAGGTTCTGATACCAATTGAAAATACACCTAGAGGGGAGGTGAGTAGGTGTATGGCTCTAATGACAAATGATGAGGAATTAAAAACTAATTGCAACACACTAAGTGTAACTAAAAAGTGTAGCCGAATTTTCAGTGATGGGCTCTGGACTATCTCCTCTAAATTCCTCAAAATAAGAGTTGAGGTGCTCTATGAAGCTCTCTTGGTTCAGCACTAGTGAGGCACACAATCAACCAAGCATATTGATCGGTCACATATATTGCATACATATTGTCACATTACCATGCTTGTCATCTAAATAAATTATATTAATAAGTCCTATTTTTCTTTATAAAATGCAGACCCATTGTTAAAGGATAGGCCAGAGAAACGAGCCCAAAAGCCAATTTAATTCGGAATAAATTCAAAATCAGGGGATCAGGGCAGATCTTGGCAAATCAAAGAGGTTGAAAACCGGTTGAAATGAATGTTCTCAAATCATGTGGTTGAAGCCAACAAATCAAGGATCGTTTCATTAAATCTGGGAGCTGCAACAGTGAATCCAGTAAGACAAAAGGGAGCCCAAATCCACGCCAACCATCGCTCCACCAGGAAGTAGCAACTTGGCCACATCCTGGCCGCGGATCCGCGGTTATTGTGGAGATAAGGGAACGTTTGCTCCCCTTATCTCCTCACTCCTTTACCTCTGGGTTTTTGCCTATAAAAGGTTTTTCAGGGTTTTGTACTGAAATATTAGAGAGGACTAGGATTAAATTTATTGTTCATTTTTAGGGTTTAGGAACATTGTTAGATAGCTTAGAGAAGTTGTATCTCCTCTTTATTCCTTTTTAGTTTAGACCAGAAAAGAGAGAAGAGTGGAATTGAGTGTGTAATTCGTCTTTGAAGTGACAATTAAAGGAGCTTCTACTTGCTATTCTAACTCAACTTGAATTCGGTATGTTTGTGTTTAATTGACAATCTCTTGTTTGTTTTCATTTCATAATGAGTAGCTAAATCATTTTCTGGGCTCACTAATTGATCTTTTCTACCTCCTCTCTCTCGATTGAATTTTATGGAAGAACTCTCTTGAATCATAATGCCTAAAGTTAAATTTTATTCTTGAAAGATAATGATGATGCTCTTCTTTTAAAACTTAGATTTTCAAAGCACAACTATTGTTAAATCATTTTTATTCCATACTTGCTTCTTCGAGCTTGATGGTTTAACATTCTATTTTTAATGTTGTGTTAAGAAAGACCTCAAGATTTGATCCAAAACCATCTCATTTGTTTTACTTGAACACTAAAAGAAATTAAGCTTTTTGCCTATGATAAAAATGATGCACTAAAAATGTTCTTGAGATAAGTAGTTAAGTAAATAAATTCTGTGAGCCCAGATCTTCTCCTTCTTATATAAAAACAACAAATCACTTTTCAAAGTTTTTTAAATCACCTTTTCTAAAGCCTTCTCCAAATTTGCAAATTTTTTTTAATCATTTCCCTTCTTTCCATTATCTTTTCAACTAAAAAACTAGCACCATTCTTAGCTTTCAAAATAAAACACCAAAAAGCTTTCATCACATTCCTCCTCGTGGATACGACCCGTTAGCCCAAAGCTACACGGTAAATCCTTGCTCTTTCATTTTTCAATCAAATTTTTGCGTCGTTGCCGGGGAGGGAACGGTGTATTTGTTTTTTAACAAGTTTGGTGTCTTGTTTCAGGGATGTGAAGATTCAATTTAGCATTCAAACTTTGCAGGAGAAGACTTGGTGTTTTGTGCCCCTACTCTCGAAAATAGGAAATAGAATTTCAAGAAATTGCTAGTGCAAAAGTTAAAATTTTTGTTGGACTACTAAAACTCTTTTTTGCAGGACATATTGCTTGCAAAAATTAAGTTTTTGTGTGTTATATTCTTACTATATCTGCTATTCACAATCCCTATTTTAATCCAACAGTAATTTGAGTGATTGTTAATTGCTTAAAAAACGTTTAGACTTACATTCTAGGCATTTGTCTAATTACGTTTATTTTACAATTACTGTTGAAGATAGCTGGAGACAAGGTACATATGCATAACATATAGTTTAGAAAACATTCTTGGGTGATATATACTTTTTTAATGTTACTTTTCTATATCTTACACACTTTGCACAATAAATTCTAAGGGCAAAACCCAATTCAAGATAAGGTGGGGAAGTCATTACCCTTCCTTAACCCACAAACCATCTCCAAGCACGCACAACTTAAGCCTAAGTAAAATCTAATAGACGTTGGCCTTAGGGACATTTTGAATTCACTAGGAGATTATCCTAAGGGGGAAGGTGTTGGAATTTGACTCCTGCGAAATCAGTGTCTAGGAAAGGGATTGAAGGGCAAAACCCCGAAGGCTGGTGGTTTGGCTTAATTAGGCTCGTCGCTTTTGCGCGGATACCTCCCACCAATCTTGCCCTGACCTGGATGATTAGCTTGTGGTCAAAGTCTATATTATACATCCTGTGGACAATCCACCAGTTAGGAATTATCTAGGTCAAGGTTACCTTATACTAGGCTTGGTTGATTACTCTTGTTGACTACTGGTAAACTTGTTTGTGATTGTGATTGTGTTTGTGTATGCAAGTATGGTCAAGAGATCCTAATTCATCTAGGTTGACTAGAAACACATCACCACCCAAGTTTGAACCAAGACCGGACTCGGTTATGGCTCAACCAATATCATTGCAGGATAGGTTCTGTCCCATTAGAACCTCACTTCCATCTT
This sequence comes from Agave tequilana, assembly GCA_038442645.1. Lineage (NCBI taxonomy): Eukaryota > Viridiplantae > Streptophyta > Magnoliopsida > Asparagales > Asparagaceae > Agave > Agave tequilana. The sequence goes on along the minus strand of JAVJIF010003590.1, from coordinate 37,349 downwards.
GCATTATACTTCCATCGGTTGGTGAATACAATTTTGAGCTCAAGCCTCAATTCATCGACACACTCCCTAAGTTTCATGGTTTAGAGTCCGAAGATGCCTATTTCTTCATAAGAGAATTTGAGGAAGTATGCCTAATGATGAAAATCTTACACCTAGTAGATGATATTATTAGGTTGAGATTTGTCCCTTTCGCTCTTAAGGACTTAGCCAAGAAATGGCTTTACAGCTTAGCGGCCGGCTCTATCACATCTTGGGATGATTTCATCAAGGTCTTCTTGAAGAAATTCTATCTAATTCATAAGACCGCTCTCATTAGAAATAATATCATGCAATTCAAGCAAGAATCTAGTGAACCGTTTTGGAGGTACTTTGAACGTTTTAAAGACCTCCTTGTCCAATGTCCTCATCATGGAATAGAGAAATGGCGACAATGTCAAATTCTTTATGATGGTTTAGACTATTCTACCAAAACCCTTTTAGAAAATATGTGCCAAGGGGATTCTTGCAGAAGGATGAAAATGAAGGATGAGATTTATATGAAAACCTAGCTGAAAAGACCATCCAATGGGAACCTACTAGTGAAACCTCTAGGAATCCAATCTCCATCTCTTCAAAATGAGGTCTCCATTTAATTGAATCATTCATAGCTAATGAGGCTAAGTTAGCTAACCTAACAAGAAGGCTGGAAGGTTTAGAAACTAAGGAACTAAGTCCAGTCAATCAAGCCAACCCAAACCAATTTTCAACTCCGGGCTGTACCTACTGTCAAGCCATGAATCATGTGTTTGAGGAGTGTCCTGTGTTTCAGGCTCAGCAACAATACCCTGAACTGATGAATGTGGCTTTTCAAGGCCGAATAATAATCCTTACGCACCAACGTACAATCCTGGCTGGAGAAATCACTCTAATTTCTCATGGAACCAAAATAACAATAACCACTCACGGTCAAATCCTGCAGGCCACTTCCATCATGCTAATAATTCTTCCAATCATCAACCCAACTTTTCTAATTTCCACAATAATTCTCCCAACCATCCACCTAACTTTTCAAACTATCAACAAAACTTTCCCCACCAAGCTCCACAATCTTCCTTCCAGAATCCTCAACTAGAAAGGAGAATGACTGACTTTAAGAGAAACATGAAAAGATACATGAAAAACTAAGATTCTCTCATGCAAACTATACAGAGGTTAGAGGTTCAAATGAGCCAATTAGCCACTCCACAGAATGAGAGACAAAAGGGTATCTTGTCTAGTCAGCCAATAACGAGTCCTAGGAATTCTCAACAAGCTCATTTGGCTGAGAATCAATCAATTAATCAATGTAATGATGTTCATACATTGAGGTCGGGAAAGAAAGTTAATAACCAAGTGTCAATACCATCTAATCCTATTCAGCACAACCAAAATCAAGCATCCACCTCATCTAATCCAAATCCTTCCAAATTTGACGAATCTGAAAAAGATAAGTCAGCCAGTCAGGTGCACCAGCCTATAGTACCATTTTCTAATAGGCTGAAAAACAACAAGCAAAATCCACACATGGACAAGATAATTGAGATATTCAATCAAGTGAAGATAAATTTGCTACTTCTTGATGCCATCTAACAAGTCTCATCCTATGCTAAGTTTCTTAAGGACATGTGCACCAAGAAGAGAAAGACTAATGTACCTAAAAAGGTCTTCTTAGCCACTAACATTAATGAGCTACTATCGGGTCCGATCCCTGTTAAGTATAAGGATCCAGGTAGTCCCACCATTGCCTGAACAAAATAGGACAAGCCGAGATTAGTCATGTACTTCTTGACTTGGGGGTAAGTATCAACTTGCTTCCATTCTCAGTTTATCAACAATACGGGTTGGGCGATCTTAGTCCAACTCAAGTCACTATCCAACTGGCTGAACGTTCAGTAAAAGTTCCAAAAGGGAAGATTAATGATGTCCTTATTCGGGTCGGAGAGTATATTTACCCTGTCGATTTCATAGTTCTAGAGACACAACCTGTGTCCAATGGGCTCAAACTCCTGTTATCCTAGGGCGACCATTCCTTACTACTGCCAATGCCATCATTAATTATAGGAATGAGTCCATGAGGTTAACCTTTGGGACATAACTAGAGAAGTCAATGTCTTCAACCTAGGAAAACAACTCCGTGATGTTGAGGACCAAACATTTGAAGTCAACCTCATTGAGAACTTAACAAGTGAACATAGGGAAGAATTGAAACTAGAAACTGAGGTGACTTCGGGTTAGAGTCTGACGACTTTAATCTTGATTAGGTTGTTGAGTCTGATGTGAATTGGGCCTCAAACCCTATTTCACCAAATATAGAGCTAATAAATTTGACTAATCCTTTCAGTGAGCCTTCCTCTTCCTTAGAATTGAAAGCCTTACCTGCGCATCTCAAGTACGTCTATCTAGGCGAACAAGAGAGCTTTATTGTTATCATTGCCTCCCATTTAAATGACGGGGAAGAAGAAGATCTTAAAGCTATTCTAAGAAAACATAGGGAAGCCATTGGTTGGACTATGACTGATATAAAGGGATTAAGTCAAACCATAGTTCAACATCGCATTCATCTCAATGAAGGTGCAACGCCTAAAGAGACCTGCAGCGTAGGTTAAACCCTATAATGCAAGAGGCTGTTCATGCTGAAATTATGAAACTCTTAGACAATGGGATAATCTATCCCATTTCTGATAGCCAATGGGTCAGTCCTGTCCACGCGGTTCCAAAGCAATCTGGTTTCACCATAGTGGAAAACGAGAATAAAGAGTTAGTCCAAACTCGACTTCCCACAAAGATCCGAGTTTGCATTGACTATAGGAAGCTTAATGCTGTAACTCGTAAGGACCATTTTCCACTTCCCTTCATTGATCAAATGCTTGAACAATTGGCGGGCCACGAATATTATTGTTTCTTGGACGGTCACTCGGGGTATAATCAGATTCCATTGCTCTTGAGGACCAAGAAAAGACTACGTTCACATGTCCATTTAGGACATTTGCTTATACTCGAATGCCTTTCGGCTTGTGCGATTGATTAGTCTACAAATTCTGCATTTTTATGTCGCATTTTCCCACCAGTTTATGAATAAATAGTCGGTCTAATACGTGTTTTGGTCTATATTGCAGGTACAACCAAAGTCCAAGGGCAAAGATGGAATAAGAGGCTAATTCAGCTCAATTTATGCTAATTAATCCCGCATTACTTGGAGGCCAAGCAAAGGATTCTCTAGAAGATACATTGAACCTAGCCTCTCGCGCACATCAGACGGATCTGCGGTCGAAATTACCCGAAATTGGATATATCTGGAAGCAGCTAGAAGCCAGACGAACGCGCGGACTAAAATCTGGGACCCACCTCCCTGGAATTGCCGCAAAGGCGCGGCAATTCTAGGGAGCCACGCGTCGATTTTTGACGCGTGGCCCCGTCTCGTCTTCTGGAGCCTTCTTCTGCCTATAAATACCCCTGCAATTGCCCAGAGCGCGAGCAGTCTTCGTTTTTAGGAGTAGGTCCAGATTTTAGTGTAGGTGAGTGTTCTTCATTTCTTTTATTTTCTTTTCTTTATTTTTAGATCATTGTAGTAGGGCTGTGTGATTCATAGAGAGAGAGATTGAGAGGGATTGATGTAATAGAGAGTGACACTCTATGTAAAGGTGCCTCCTTTCTCCTCCATTGTAATCTCCTTCTCCTTCTAACATGATTTCTTGCTAACTTTTTCTTCTCATGGCTATCTAACTACTAGCCACTAACCATCTAACCACTTACTTGATAATCCACATGAATCGGGTTGCCTCTATAAGGCCTTGTTCTTGCAAGAGCCATTGATGGCCAAAGATGATGGGTTCTAACATCTAACTTGCTAACTTGCTAACTTGCTAACCAAGCTAACTCTCTTTTATTTTCATGCTCTTTTATTTCATGCTAGTAGTGTAATGAGTGATGCTTGTAATAGCTTGTTCTTGTTGCAATGTTTTGATTGTTAGGAACCATCCATGAGCCATGCTTTGTATTGCTTCTTGAAGATAAGAATTGTGATGGCCGAGGATCAAAATGTGAGGCAACTATCTCGAAGAGGTTAGTATGGTTAGTGGAGTACTTAGTAGTTAGTAGCCATGAGTTTTCTTTTACCTTTGTTTTAGAAATTGTTTTCCAAATTCTTTTCTCATGTTTCTATCGGTGTTTTCATCCCCTTCTTAGTTTACCTTGTTCCATCTTCTTCACTTCTCTTTTGGTTTTTACATCGCCGTTTTCATCACTCTCCTCACCTACCACATGCTTGTTTTCATTTTCTTATTCTTTTTCATTCTTTCAACATAGAAGAATTGTTAACATCTGACGTGACTAGAGACTGTTAATGCTTCTATCGCCTCCCTTCCCTATGGATACGACCCGTTGAGCCAATGCTATAACGGAAGTATCGAGGGTATACTAAGCACATTCGAGCTTTTCATTTGATTTCATAAATACACATTTTGAGTGCTAGTTTCCACCCCGATCAAATTTTTGGCGCCGTTGCCGGGGAAGGGAATGGTTTTGTTTTCACGTTTTTGTTAACATTGTCTTCTCTGTTTTGGTGTGCAGGGCAATTTTTACAGGTGCTTAATATTGCAGAACATAAGCTAGTTTTGTATCTCCCTGCTCTTGAAAGCAGGACCCTAGATTTTGAACAAAAGCCGCGGATCCGCGACATTTGCCGCAAAACCGCGACACTTCTGTGAAAATTGTATATGTTGTTGTTCTGGGATGTGTGAATTGTAATAGCTAGTTGATTTGTGCTGCTATATTTCTTGCTTTGATTGCCTACACACCATAATAAATAAAAGAACTAAAATACGGTATTTGGACGCTTTTAAAACTGCTTAGACACTTGCATTTAGGCACGTGTCAATTCAATTCCAATATACTATATTTTGTTCTGTTGTTGTGATTTGGATGGAGATGTACATATGGCATTGCATATAGCATAGGACAAACACGTGGGTGATTTATCGCTTTGTGTTATATTCTTGTCTATATTGCACACTTGCACAAATTGAATTTAAGGGCAAAACTCAAACAAGATAAGGTGGGATTTAATCACCCTTCCTTAGCCCAAAAATCATCTCCCCACTCACACAACCCAAGCCCTAATAAAATTTGAATAGACGTTGGCCCCTAGGGACATTTCATCTAGGTCTAGGTCAACCCTCCTCTTGGCTTGGTTTTGATTTTTCTTTTCTTTTTGTTTGTTGTTTGATTCTTTCTTTTTTGTGATTTTTTGTGTGAAATGGCATTCAACAATAACAATTCTTTCAATCCAAACATGAATCCATATTTCACACCAACTCCATTTGGATCGGATAATTCCAACCCGGCGTTTTCTAATATGCACTAACCAAATACACCAGGTTGGCCTTATCCGAATCAATACAACCCATACCCACATTCTTATGACTATAATTTCCAAAATAATTTCAACTTGTCACAGAGTCATTGGGGATTCAAGTCCCCCGAGCCAAATTTTCAACCTCCATGTCCACCTTGTCCATCATATTCACATTATCCACAATATTCATTCCCCGATTCCGCTTCATATACTCCTTTTTCTGGACCTCCAATTGAAGAAAAACCTGAGTTTGAAAAGAGAGTAGAAGCCAATTTACAAGAGGCCGAGCAACAACTTCACAAAACATTGACCTCTCCAATTCCACAACATTTTCAAGATTCATACTCATTTCCACCAGTCCAAAATAGAAGACCATCAATTTTGGAAATGAGTATGCGTGAGTCCAAACAAAAATCACAAAATCTGATGGACTCACAATTTTGCCACCAATTCCAAAACAACTCTTCATCTTTTCAACAAAACGATGAACCAATGACTTGTAAAAAGATGCTTGAAATCATGACTCAGGCTCAAAATGCTCGTAACCGTGACATAGAGTTGATGATTCAAACTCTTCATTCTCATCTTATTTCTAATGTCACAAACCATTCTGTCCGAGCCAAAGAGTCATGTTGTTTTGGAAATCAAGATTCAATTTCAGCACATCCACCTGAACTTGTCCACACCTCAAATCCCATTGACATTTTTGCAAGTTATCCTTTTCCTGAAATTGAACTTGAGCATGAATATGATCATGAAACTCAAATTAGTGATTCAATTCTACTTCCTGATTCAATTATGACTCCGGTGTCTTTACCCTGATTTCACTCCTTTTCCCGAGTCATTATTGGATCCTGTACCAATCCATTGTGAAATTGAATCACCAATCATTCATGATGTTCATATTGAACTTGACCAATTTCATACTTTTGAAAGTCCATTTGATAAATTGGTAAGTTTTCATTTTTGTGGAATTGAACTAAATGAGGAATGTGACTTTGATTCTCTAATTTGTGATCTTGTTCAAATTCCCGAATCACTATTGACTCCTATTTTGTTACCAAATTTGAGCAACATTTTAGAGTCAGTTTTGATTCCCATACCTGTCATTCCTGAACTTGAATCACCACTCTTAGAAAGTCACATTCCATCATGGGGAAATGAATGTGGACCTGAGCTTCATCTTCTTGATTTGGACCCACTTCCTGAACCGATCTCGACTCCCGAACCTCTATTTGACTTGAGTCTTTTTCCTGAGTCGATATTAGTTCCTGTGCTTCCTGAGTCCAAATCAATCATTCCATTCTGGGACAAGGGTGTTGATAAATTTGACTCCGAAATTATTTTGAAAATTTGGAAATTAGATGGGGTAAAATTCCTAATAAAAATTATAAATGCATACATCTTTTTAGTGGGTTGTATCATGGAGGTTTCTGGTGGGTTCCTTCGGACTCCACGCAATAATGATTGGGCCGCCTTTCGTGGACCAATCAGACCGCCACCGGAACTACCACCTTGAGGTAATTTTTTCCTTCCCTCTCTATTTGTTTCATGCATACATATATCACGATGCATTGAGGACAATGCATGAGATAAGTGTGGGGGAGGGTTTACTAACATAGAGTTTTTAGATCTTCTTTCTTTTACACTTCTTTTAGAAAAAATATATAATAAAAAAAAAACTTTTTGAAATAAGAGACAAAGTTTAGATCTATTTTTAAGAAAATTAAGATGTATCTTAGAAATTAAGAAAGCCTTAATTATGACATCTTAAACCTAGTTGAAATAATAGATCTTGTTTGAAATTATAGGCTAAGTAAGTAAAATTGGGGAGATATTTTTATCTTGATTTTTTGCCTTAGAAAGTATGCACTTCACATTTACACATTTCTGGGATGGAAACAAAGACCAAAAAGGCCATAAAAAAAAGAAAAAAGAAAAAAATATATATAAATAAAACATCACCTATTAAGCTGGAGAATTGTGCCTCAAGAAGCATGATTATTCACGCCTAACGGTGGTAAAGGAAATAAATAATCCCCTTTAGTTTTGTGGCCTTTTTCACTCGAGTCCTTAAACCCGAGGGATGTTTCTCATCTGGTGCCCTAAGACCGACTGGTTTGGGAGTCATCGGTTATAGGCTCGTTACAAGGGTGAACTAGAAAGCCTAAACTAAGGGAAGAATAAGAAAAAGAAAAAAAATAAATATATATAAATAAATGGCTTGATGGTTAGAGTTGAAATCCCAGAAATCTTCACTGTCACGGTGTGCATACTATCTAGGTTTTATGAAAGATAAAATATTCAATCCAATTTTGAATTCTTACCTTAATTGAAGACAAGATCTTGCATAGAGACTAAGTTTAAGGGAGAATGATTATAGGTGGACTTATGACCTAAGATCACTTATATTTTTGCAAAAATAGTTCGTAAACTTGTCTCTCTTTCAAAATGCGTTTTCAAAATACTAACATTTGTCTTCTTTCTTTATGGATTTTGTGGGTGCAATCCGCTGAAAACCCTCAGGAGACAACACTCCTCCTCTAGGGTAACCTAGAGGTTTAACGGCTTGTTGCACGTGCTCAGTGCAATCGCGTCACCTGCGAAAGTGGTGTAATAAAATTGGTAGTATAGTTTTTCTTTTCTTTGTTTTGCTCGGGACGAGCAAAAGAATAAGTGTGGGGGTGTGATTAGTCTACAAATTCTGCATTTTTATGTCGCATTTTCTCACCAGTTTATGAATAAATAGTCGGTCTAATACGTGTTTTGGTCTATATTGCAGGTACAACCAAAGTCCAAGGGCAAAGATGGAATAAGAGGCTAATTCAGCTCAATTTATACTAATTAATCCCGCATTACTTGGAGGCCAAGCAAAGGATTCTCTAGAAGATACATTGAACCTAGCCTCTCGCGCACATCAGACAGATCTGCGGTCGAAATTACCCGAAATTGGATATATCTGGAAGCAGCTAGAAGCCAGACGAACGCGCGGACTAAAATCTGGGACCCACCTCCCTGGAATTGCCGCAAAGGCGCGGCAAAGGCGCGGCAGTTCTAGGGAGCCACGCGTCGATTTTTGACGCGTGGCCCCGTCTCGTCTTCTGGAGCCTTCTTCTGCCTATAAATACCCCTGCAATTGCCCAGAGCGCGAGCAGTCTTCATTTTTAGGAGTAGGTCCAGATTTTAGTGTAGGTGAGTGTTCTTCATTTCTTTTATTTTCTTTTCTTTGTTTTTAGATCATTGTAGTAGGGCTGTGTGATTCATAGAGAGAGAGATTGAGAGGGATTGATGTAATAGAGAGTGACACTCTATGTAAAGGTGCCTCCTTTCTCCTCCATTGTAATCTCCTTCTCCTTCTAACATGATTTCTTGCTAACTTTTTCTTCTCATGGCTATCTAACTACTAACCACTAACCATCTAACCACTTACTTGATAATCCACATGAATCGGGTTGCCTCTACAAGGCCTTGTTCTTGCAAGAGCCATTGATGGCCAAAGATGATGGGTTCTAACATCTAACTTGCTAACTTGCTAACTTGCTAACCAAGCTAACTCTCTTTTATTTTCATGCTTTTTATTTCATGCTAGTAGTGTAATGAGTGATGCTTGTAATAGCTTGTTCTTGTTGCAATGTTTTGATTGTTAGGAACCATCCATGAGCCATGCTTTGTATTGCTTCTTGAAGATAAGAATTGTGATGGCCGAGGATCAAAATGTGAGGCAACTATCTCGAAGAGGTTAGTATGGTTAGTGGAGTACTTAGTAGTTAGTAGCCATGAGTTTTCTTTTACCTTTGTTTTAGAAATTGTTTTCCAAATTCTTTTCTCATGTTTCTATCGGTGTTTTCATCGCCTTCTTAGTTTACCTTGTTCCATCTTCTTCACTTCTCTTTTGGTTTTTACATCGCCGTTTTCATCACTCTCCTCACCTACCACATGCTTGTTTTCATTTTCTCATTCTTTTTCATTCTTTCAACATAGAAGAATTGTTAACATCTGACGTGACTAGAGACTGTTAATGCTTCTATCGCCTCCCTTCCCTGTGGATACGACCCGTTGAGCCAATGCTATAACGGAAGTATCGAGGGTATACTAAGCACATTCGAGCTTTTCATTTGATTTCATAAATACACATTTTGAGTGCTAGTTTCCACCCCGATCAGCGATGCCCCTGCAACATTTCAACATTGCATGTTAAGTCTTTTCTCTGATATGGTAGAACGATTCTTAGAGATCTTTATGGATGATTTCTCCATCTACGGAGATTCATTCACTCAATGTCTCCACCATTTAGAACTTGTCCTCCAACGTTGTGCTGAGAAAAATCTGACATTGAACTGGGAGAAATGCCACTTCATGGTAAAATATGGGATTGTCTTGGGTCATGAAATCTCCAAGAAAGGAATTGAAGTGGATAGAGCCAAAATTGAGGTTATTGCAAAGCTTCCCATGCCCAAATGCGTGAAGGATATTAGATCCTTCTTAGGACACGACGGTTCTTACCAAAGATTTATCAAGGATTTTAGTAAGATTGCTAGGCCCTTGACTAATCTATTATCTAAGGACGTGCTCTTTACTTTCGATGCTGAATGTATGAATTCTTAGGAGAAGCTTAAGAGAGAGCTTATTTCTGCACCAATCATATCTGCACCGGATTGGTCTAAGCCGTTTGAAATCATGTGCGATGCTTCCGATTTTGCCATAGGCGCTGTCCTAGGACAGCGCATTGATAACAAGCAGCACGTGATTTACTACTCTAGTAGGACTCTCAATGATGCTCAATTGAACTACACTACGACTGAGAAGGAATTCTTGGCAGTAGTGTTTGCCTTAGAGAAATTTCGTCCCTACCTACTAGGGTCCAAAATCACCATTTTCACCGATCATTCTACGCTTAGGTACCTCATGATGAAGAAGGATGCCAAGGCCCGACTCATTCGCTGGATCCTCCTTCTTCAAGAATTCGATCTCGAGATTTGAGATAAGAAAGGTGTAGAAAATGTCGTTGCTGACCATCTCTCATGAATCCCTAATTCTCCATGCAACGAATTACCCATAAATAGGCATTTTCTACATGAAAATCTCTTAGCTATCTTTAGGGAACCTTGGTATGCTGATATAGTCAATTACTTAGTCACAAATCAAACTCCGTCTCATTGATCCAAAAACGATATACACCGGTTCTTATCCCAAGTCTGGTATTTCTTTTGGGAGGAACCGTATCCTTTTAAGTATTATTCTGATCAAATTATTAGGAGATGCATTCCCGATGAGGAGGTTAAGAGTGTTCTATCCTTTTGTCATGACCTTGCATGCAGTGGATACTTTGGTCCCCACAAGACTGCTAAAAAAGTGTTACAAAGTGGGTTCTATTGGCCCACTTTGTTCAAAGATGCTTATGAATTTTGCAAGACGTGCCCTAGATGCCAGATGGTAGGAAGGATCTCAAAACGAAATATGATGCCCCTCAACCCAATTCTAGAAATAGAGCTCTTTGATGTTTGGGGCATCGACTTTATGGGTCCATTTCCTAATTCATTTGGAAATCAATACATATTTACTGTGGACTATGTGTCCAAGTGGGTAGAAGCTATTCCTAGTAGAACTAATGATAACAAAGTTGTCATAAAGTTTTTGAAAGAGAGCATTTTTTCACACTTCGGAACCCCTCGTGCTATCATCAGTGATAATGGCACTCACTTTTGTAATAGATCCTTTAAAGCTCTTATGTGAAAGTATTCCATTACTCACAAGTTATCCACACCTTATCATCCTCAAACTAGTAGGCAGGTTGAGGTTTCCAATAGACAAGTCAAGCTTATATTTTAGAAGATTGTGAACTAAAACCGGAAAGATTGGTCCACCGAACTTGTAGATGCCCTATGTGCCTACAGGACCGCTTTCAAGATGATTCTAGGGATGTCTCCTTATAGGTTAGTCTATGATAAAGCTTGTCACCTACCCGTTGAGTTCGAGCACTGGGCCTTATGGGCAATCAAGCAATTGTCTTTCGACTTGACTAAGGCAGGTGACCTTCGGAAATTACAAATTTATGAATTAGAGGAGTTAAGAAATGAGGCCTAGGAAAATGCTAAGATCACTAAAGACAGAGTTAAGATTTTTCATGATAAACACATCATAAGAAAAACCTTTATCCCTGGACAAAATATCTTACTCTATAATTCTAAGCTTCATCTTTTTTTAGGAAAATTAAAATCAAGATGGACTAGGCCATTCGTTGTAAGAATGTTTTCACACGGTACAGTAGAGATCAGTGACCCCAAGAATGGAAATAACTTTAAGATAAATGGTCAACGCGTTAAACCTTTCTTGGAATCGGTGCCGGTAAATGAAACGGCTATGGGTCTTTTTGACCTAGTGTATCGGTAACTTTCCTCTTTTCCATTTTATTTCATGCATCTATACATTTCTTTCATACATTGGGGACAATGCATGAGATAAGTGTGGGGGAGGGTTCTAACATGACTAATATAAAAAAAAATGACTAATATAAAAAAAACTAAAAAAAACTAAAAAATGACTAATTTTAAAAAAAACTTTTTGAAAGGTAAGAACAATATTTTGATATAATTTTTGTAAGAAATTAAGTCAATTTTAAGGAATAGGAAAATCATAATTAGGATTTCTTACATTTGGTCAAAATAAGATGACTTGTTTGATTTTTAGGGTTAGGAAGAAAATTTGTGAAAGTAATTTAGTCTTAATCTTTACCTTGATGAAATATGCACACTTTATACACTTACACACTTAGGGTTCAAAACAAAGACTCTTATGCCTTATAAAATAAAAAAAAGAAAAAAAACTATATATATATATATAAAAATAATAAACAAATCTAATTATTGATTAGCTAGGTGCTTTGGCCTAAGTAAGCCTTGGTATTTATGCAAAAGATAATTAGATAAGTTTGAAAATATATATATAAATCCTCTGATTAAGCTGAGTATTTGTGTCTCATGAAGCATAAGTATTCATGCCTAAAAGGGGTACATTTTATAAATAAAAAAACCTTGGTTTTGTGGTGTTGTCTGCTCGAGTGTTTAAGTTCTTAGGAGTGTTTTCTCACCTGGTTCCCTAAAACTGTCCGCTTTGGGTGTCACCGACTAAAGGCTAGTTACATGGGCAAATTAGAAAGCCTAATGGAATTGAGAAATAAATGCCACCAAAAATAAATAAGGCATAGGAGTTAATGTTAAAGAACACTTAGTCAAACTTCACAGTCACGATGGTGCATATGACTCAAGGTAAAGTCATAGACTAGATGAGAAATACAATTTGACTCCTTACTTTTATTGATGACATGTTTTTGAATAGAGACTAAGTTTAGGAATGAAAAATTTGATATTCCTATAATTTTTAGATTACTTAAAACCTTACAAATATACTTTGAATATTTTCTAGTTTCAAAATGCTTTTCGAAAACACTAACATTTTTTTCTTTCTTTATGGATTTTATGGGTGCAATCCACTGAAAACCCTCACAAGACGAAACTCGTCCTCTAGGGGTAACCTAGAGGTTTAACGGCTTGTTGCATATGCTCAGTGCAATCGAGTGACCTGCGAAAGTGGTCTAATAATTGATTAGGATTAGATTTGATATTTTGCTCGAGGGCGAGCAAAAGATAAGTGTAGGGGTGTGATCGGTCACATATATTGCATACATATTGTCATATTACCATGCTTGTTATCTAAATAAATCATATTAATAAGTCATATTTTTCTTTATAAAATGCAAGCCCATTGCTAAAGGATAGGCCAGGGAAACGAGCCCAAAAGACCATTTAATTCAGAATAAATTCAAAATCAGGGAATCAAAGCAGATCTTAGCAAATTAGAGAGGTTGAAAACCGGTTGAAATGAATCTTTCCTAATCAAGAGGTTGAAACCAACAAATCAAGGATCGTTTCATCAAATCCGGAAGCTGCAATAGTGAATCCAGCAAGACAAAAGGGAGCCCAAATCCACGTCAACCATCGCTCCACCAGGATGTGGCCACTTGGCCACATCTTGGCCGCGGATTCGCGGCCCAAGCCGTGGATCCGCGGCTTGTTGGTGGAGATAACGGGAGCGTTTGCTCCCCTTATCTCCTCACTCCTTTACCATTGGGTTTTGCCTATAAAAGGCAGGGTTTTGTACTGAAAAATTAGCGAGGACTAGGATTAAATTTATTGTTCATTTTTAAGGTTTAGGAACATTGTTAGATAGCTTGAAAAAGTTGTATCTCCTCTTTATTCTTTTTTAGTTTAGACCAGAAAAGAGAGAAGAGTGGAATTAAGTGTGTAATTCGTCTTTGAAGTGACAAGCAAAGGAGCTTCTACTTGCTATTCCAGTTCAACTTGAATTCGGTATGTTTGTGCTTAATTGTCAATCTCTTATTTATTTTCATTTCATAATGAGTAGCTAAATCATTTTTTAGGCTCACTAATTGATCTTTTCTACCTCCTCTCTCTCGATTGAATTTTATGGAAGAACTCACTTGAATCATAATGCCTAAAGTTAAATTTTATTCTTGAAGACTCATGATGCTCTTCTTTTAAAACTTAGATTTTCAAAGCACAACTGTTGTTAAATCGTTTTTATTCCATACTTGCTTCTTCGCGCTTGATGGTTTAACATTCTATTTTTAATATTGTGTTAAGAAAGACCTCAAGATTTGATCCAAAATCATCTCATTTGTTTTACTTGAACACTAAAAAAAATTAAGCTTTTTGCTTATGATAAAAGTTATGTACTAAAAATGTTCTTGAGATAAGTAGTTAAGTAAATAAAATTAGTAAGCCCAGATCTTCTACTTCTTATATTAAAAACAATAAATCACTTTTCAAAGCTTTTTAAGTCACCTTTTCCAAAGCCTTCTCCAAATTTGCATTTTTCTTTTAATCATTTCCCTTCTTTTCATTATCTTTTCAACTAAAAAACTAGCACCATTCTTAGCTTTCAAAATAAAACACCGAAAAGCTTTCATCGCATTCCTCCTCGTGGACAAGACCCGTTAGCCCAAAGCTACACGGTAAATCCTTGCTCTTTCATTTTTCAATCACATATATATGATATGAGCAATATGAATCAATGCAAGATTTAAAAGAGAGAGTTTAGAGATAGTGGATCAATCGTAAACACTGAGATATGTTTCAAGGTTCGAGCAACTGCGCTACGTCCTCGCCTTCACACAAAAGGATTTATCCTTCCACTATGTGTCCACACAAGACCTCCCACATAGGAAACCTCCACTAAGGATTTATAATTACAAACTTAGGAGTACACAACTCCTCTCTCTAACAATAACCACCCTGCACAAGAGGCAAGGTATAAAGCCAAAATAACAATCTCCTCCATACAAGAGGAATGGGCACAAAGCCAAACAATGATCACCTTTACACAAGAGAGATAAGGCACTAAGCCAACACTCCAACCACAATCACCCTTCACAAGAGGGATAACCACAAACCCAAACCATAATCTCAATCACCTCTACATAAGAGGGATGAACACAAACCCAAAGCAAAGAAAGATTACAACTCTTGGCGATCACAAAGATCACAAATAACTCTTGGTGATCTCAATAGACCATAAACCAATTTTTCCAACAAAACAAGATCCTATAGATAGAATAGAGATGATGGATCAAGTGTGAGAAAACAAGGTGTTTGAAAAATAAATCACAAAGAAAAACACTTGGAAAAAATACTAGAAGAAGATAGAAATGAAGATCAAAAACAAATTCCAAAAGATTCTATTTTTCTTAGATTTTTTCAACTCTTGAAAACAAATAAAGATAAATCTTTTTACCTCAAAAACTCTTTTAAACTCTTAATGAAAAACACTTGAAAGATATGAAATTTGCTCTTAAAAAATCTTGTTGAAATCAGCCCAAGAGATGGGTATTTATATCCTCTCAAAAATTCTAGATGTTGGCAGTCTGGAATGCCCAGATTGCCCGCTCGGTTGACCGACCAACGATTATTTTGCTGACTATTAAGCCTCCGGTCGACCGGGCCAAGCCTGTCGGTCGACCGCCCGGTTGACTAGCCGCACTTGAGACTTGGGTGTTTTCAATTGGTCGACCGCCCGGTCGACCGGCCTTCAAGGCTGGCCTGTGCACGTTCCTCGTGAACATAAGTCTACCGGTCCTATCGACCGCCAGCTGAGTCTGGCTGAAAATCTGGGACTTAAAACTTAGTTAAATTAATACCAATTAAATCCCATAAAATCATATTAATTCCACAAAAATCAGTTCTTATAAGATCTTTGAATACCAAATATGTTTGACCAAAAATCAACACATATTACAAACTATTTGAACCATTTTTGTGATATTAAAATTAGGCTTAAACACAAAATCGGTAATTTTCAAAAGCCAAACTTTGAAATGAAAATCCGTTTTTCTCCAAACTTGTATAAATACAAAAAAAGGATATTTAACTCTTTTTGAAGCATATTATATATGGATAGAATCCAATACACATGTACATGATATATCTATGTTTTTGACATGAAATTTAAAAATAAGTTTTGTTTAAATACAAAACTCCAAACAATGAATAGGATTATCTAAATAAGTTTTTCTAAGTATATGAAGCATATATGTATATAGATGAAATCTAGTATACATTTAACCATGTAAACTTTTTTTGATTCTATCTATTCATGAAAACATACGAAATCCAAAAACTGGTTGAACTGAAAACCAAAACATACTTAACTTGTGTGTATGTGAACTTGAGCATATCACTACTATCTACATTTACATAAGATCTAAACAAACCGAAGTCTTCTTGTCGATCCTCATCTTCAAGACGACCCGATCTAAACATGATCCAATGAGGTGGACTCCAACCGAGTGCTAGACGCGATCTTGACGCGCGAGATCTTGAATCAACGTGAGATAGCTCCAAAACTCCTTTGTTGAAGCTAAACACCTACTAATATCTTGATCAATAACTGAAACTATATAAACACAAGATTATTAGTAAACTAACCTTTATAAGTTAATCATCATCAAAGCTAAGGTGAAAGGCCTCTGGGCCAACAAGTTCTTCCATCATTCAGGAGTGACTCGTATACCTCTGAGCTGTCTAGGTAAGGACCCAATGTACGCTTTCTATGTAACTGTCATGAGTGGTTTCGTCTTTCAGAAGAACCACCGTGCAGATCTAACTGTCATGGAAAGGACCCGATACAGGTAGTCGGAGTGACCGTCGAGCCCTTTCATTTTTCAGGAGAACCTCTGTGTAAGTCTAGCCGTCAGGTGAAGACCTAATATAGGCTATCAGAGTGACCGTAAGAAGCGTTTTCATCATTCTGAAGTGACTCTGTATATGTGGCGACCATCAAGAGGCGCTTTCATCATTCAGGAATGACTCTGTATAAGTTTGAGCCGTTAGGATAAGGACCCAATATAGGCTTTTGAGAGACCATAAAGTGTGCTTTCATCATTTAGGTGTGACTTTGTTTAGGTTGACACCATAGAGAGCATTTTATTCATTTAAGAATGACTCTATATAGGTCTGAGCCATCAGGGTGAGGACCCAATATAAACTTTTGAGTGATCCTCATGCGTTTTTGTCATTCAGGAGTGACTCCATACAGGTGAAAACATGAGCATTTACGTAAGTCAAGAGTGACTCTGTATATGTTTGAACCGTCAGGGTGAGGCCCTAATATATGCTTTAAGCAATCGTCAGGAGCGCTTCCGTCATTCAGGAGTAACTTCGTAGAGGTGGTGACCATCAAGAGCACTTTCGTCATTCAAGAGTGGCCTATATAAGTTTAAGCCATTAGGGTAAGGACTCGATATAGGCTTTCAGAGTGACCACCAAGAATGCTTCTATCTTTAATGAAAACCTCCATGTAGGTCGAGTCGCCAGGGTGAGGACCCGATATAGGCTACTGGAGTGACCATCAGGAGCCTTTATCTTTCAGGAGAGCCTTCATGAGGGTCTAGCATTAGGCTGAGGACTCGATATAGGCTGTCGGAGTGATCGTTAGGAGCTCTTTCATCTTTTAGGAGAGTCTCTGTGTTGGTCTAGGGTAAGAACCCGATATAGGCTTTCGGAGTGACCATCAAGAGCGCTCCCATCTTTATGGAGAACCTCTGTGTAGGTCTAGCCGTCAGGGTGAGACCTAATATCGCCTATCAGAGTGACCATCGCTTCTGTTTTTTAGGAGTGACTCTGTATAAGTAGCGACCATCAGGATCGCTTCTGGCATTTAGGAGTAACTCTGTATAGGTCTGAACTATTAGGGTGAGGACCCAATATAGGCTTTTGAGCGACCGTCAGGAGCACTTTTGTCATTCAGGAGTGACTTTGTATATGTCTGAGTCGTCAAAGTAAGGACCCGATATAGGCTTTTACAGTGATAGTCAGAGCGCTTCCGTCTTTTAGCAGAGCCTCAATGTAGTCATCAGGGTAAGGATTAGATATTGGCTGCTGAAATGACTAACAGAAGCACTTTCATTTTTCAGGAGAGCCTCCGTGTAGGTCTAGCCGCAGCATGAGGACCTGATATAGGCTGTCAGAGTGACATTAGGAGCATTTTCATCTTTCAGGAGAGCCTCCATGTAGGTCTAGCCGTCAGGATGAGAACCCGATATAGGCTGTCGGAGTGACCGTCAAGAGTGCTTCATTCTTTCAAGAGAAGCACCATGTTGGTATAGTTGTCAGGGTAAGGACCCGATATAGGTTGTTAGAGTGACCTTCATGAGCGCTTCAATCTTTCAGGAAAACCTCCCTTCTAGGTCTTGCCATTAGGGTGATGTCCCGATATGGGCTATCAGAGTGACCATCAAGAGCACTTTTGTCTTTCAAGAGAGCCTCAATGTATGTTTAGCCGTCAGGGTGAGGACCAGATATAGGCTGTCGGAGTGACAATGTTTCCCTCTTTATACATATGTTGCCAAAATAGTTTTTATACATGTATAAATTATTTTAAAAAAATCAATTTCAAAAATGCCATTTATTATGACTTTTGGGCTTGGTCAGTTGATCGACCGATCGACCGCCAGTTGTGCTCAGTGTTTTGTAAACTTGCTTGGTCAACCAAGCGGTCAACCGATTATGGACATTGATATATGAGTATCTGTGCACTTCGATCGGTTGACTTACCAATCGACCGTTCCATTAGCCAGTAGTCTATATTTGGCCCTCTGATCAACTGATCGGTCGATCGAAGATTTATCACTACTTACTGTATTTTTTGGCCGACCGCTGGTCGATCGATGGCCAGCAACGACTAGTTTTGATTAGCTGTAGGTCGACCGGCCGATCAATTGATGTTCTGTCTCTGCTACAGTAATGGCATTTTTCAAATCTGTCTCATTTTTTGACTTTCTTCAATGACTGGATTTGCCATTTTTTGGTCTAATCACCTTGATTAAGTCCTGGATTAACTCGTACTGATGTTTACCTATTGTCTATAAATATTGTCATTGTAGAGGGAAAGTTATCAAGTTTTACACAAGTTTTTGAGATCAAGCTTTAAGAAAAATCAAGTTTTCAATCCTCAAGTGTTCTAATTTCTCTATCATTTTCTAAAGTTTTCAACTCTTAAACTCAATTTTCTCAACAAAATTTTTCTCTCACAAAACTTAGTGAGCTTTATTTCTCCACTCAAAATCTTAAAAGTTGTAAAAAGAGATTTTGTGACCTCTGTGCTTGCCAAGATCTTGTAAACCTCAATTGACATAGTGCTACCTCTTGTGTAGAGGATTGAGAGTTGGAATTATGTACTCAAGGTTTTGAGTAAACCTCTTGTAATTGTTGTGCCTTTGTGGCAATTCTTAGTGGATAGTGAAATTCTTCACGCAGTGAAGGCGATAACGTAGAGTGATCGAGGCAAAACCTACACATAAAAATAGAGTTTAGAAATGATAAAGATATTGTGCTACAGTTTCTCAATACTATCGCTATAGCAAGTGGATATACGGTCGTGTCCACAAGGAGGGACTGCGATAGAAGCGTTTTAATATTCTTTTAAGTTACTAAAACTGGTTAAATATTTCTTCTTAGTTTTAAAAAGAAAGAGAAAAGAAAAATGAGTTAGTTAAAAGAGTAGAAGTTAAAAAGGAAGATAGTTTTGAAAAGAAATGAAAAAGAGAACTTAGTTAAAAGAGAAAGAATCAAAAGAATAAAGTGAAATTACACCTAGAGGAGGGTGAATAGGTATAATGCTAATCTAATGTTCAATAATATGGAATTAAGCTTTTACACTACCACAATAGATATCCAAAGAGTGAATGCGAAGGTGAATGGCTCTAGAACTTATCCTCAAGATTCCTTTTTTAAAGAGTTGAGGTGCTTCAATAGCTTTCTTGGATTGATATAAGTGTAAACACAATACCAAGCATGTATTGATGGACAATATTAGCAATCAAGATATAAAGAGAGTAGAGTTGAGAGAGATAGCCAAACGCAAACACAAGGATATGTTTCGAGGTTCGAGCTCTAAGCCCCACATTCCTGCCTTCACCTAGAAGGATTTCTGCAATCTCCACTAAGGACTTCACAAAGTATACAAACTCAATCTTCTACAAGAGGAGGCACAAAGCCTATGTGCAAAGCAATCACTTCTAAACAAGAGGGAAGGCACAAAGCTAAAGCACAAATCAAAAGAGTGGTTACAATACTTGGTAATCACAAAGATCACAAACAACACCTCTCATAATACAAGATCCGAGAGGATAGATTTTGCAATAAACAGCTCAAGCTTGTGAGAAGAATAAAGATTTTGGAAATGTAACACAAAAGAAAATACTTGGGAAACTTCTTGAAAGATATAGATTTTTGGAGAATAACAAATGAATTTTCTAAAACTTATTTTCTTTGATTTTCTAAAACTTTGAATCAATTGAAAAGATGTAGATTTGAGCCTCAAAAACTTGTTTAAAACTCTTTAGATAATGGGCAATATAGCACTAGAAAAATGGTATTAAAACTCTTGTAAAATCTTGAAGAAAAACTCTCCTAAAACCCTTATATATTTTGGCTTAGGAAAACTAGCCATTGGGAACCAAACACAGGCCAGATGGGCATGTCAGTCGACTGCCCAAACACCAGCGGTCAAATTTTTTACCGTTAGGGTTTTTCAATCGACCGGTCAGTCGACCGAGGAATCCCGACAGTTCTGTATGGTTGGACGATCAACTGATCCGGTCGACCGGTCGGTCGATTGAGCTCTCATACAATTATGTTAGACGCGTTCTTTGCACGTGGGTCGATCGTTCAGTCGACCAGCTGAGCAAATAAGCTCTGTCGTCGGTCAACCGTGAGGTCGATTGGCACAGCCCAAAAACAAAATATTGAGATTTAAAATAAACTTTTGAAATCTAATTTAATGCAAATAAATCTCAATAAATTTCACAAAAATAAGTTCATGTAAATATAATGAAGTACAAATATGTGATAAAAAATCAACACATATTACAAACAATGAACCTACTTTTGAGATATTGAAATTCAATCTAGAAACCAAAGCCGTATTTTTTGAAAACCAAACTTTTAAATGAAAACTAATTTTTCCAAAACTCTCTAAATATAAAAATAAGTTGTTTAAACATATTTGAAGCTCAATAGTGTATAGATACACAAACAAAATGATATGAACGTGTGTTTGATGAAAATTAAAATACGAAATGTAAACAGTTAAACTGAAACCAAACTTTTGTTTGTGAGCAAGCTTGAACAATCAAAAGTAATCTATTCTTTACAAGAGATCTAACTCACAAACTTTAGACTCAAGTTTTCTTGTAGATCTTCTTCTCTATGTAGACTTAATCCAAACTTGATTCTCTGAGCTAGACTCCTCTTAAGTATTATATATGTTTAATAAGCTCTTGAATCACCATGTGTAAGCTCCAAACTTGACTTTGAGTCTTTTAGTGAAGTTAAACATCAACTAAGACCTTGATCAATATCTGAAATTTAAACACAACAAGATCATTAGTACTATAACTATATGAGTTAGTTATCATTAAAACTAGGGTGATCGACCTTTGGGCCAACAATCTCCCCCTTTTTGAGATGACAAAACTCATAGAGTTATATATGCATAGATTAAAGATAAGCTTTGTAAAAGCTCCTCCTTAACTCATGCATAGCGTAAAACATATATGCAAACATAGAATATAAGTATGCATATACAAAGTCTAAAACCTCTTCCTCTTTTTGTCAGTTCATCAAAATGGGTGCACACAAAAAAGTACATGTATATGTGATATAAATTTATGAAAAGAGGAGACGCAAAGTTAACTCCCCTTGCGTACATGTATTACATAGAGAAGAGATGACTAAATCATGACCCATATAAGCATAGTATATAATGAATAGACAGAGATAATAAGCTCTCCCTACACACATTTATATTATAAAGAAGAGAGGTCAAGCTCTTTCTTATACAATACACTCATCATAAGCTTATATATAGAGGAGAAGTTAACTCCCCTTGCGTATAGACAATAAATGTCAAAATAAATTTAAAAAATAAAGATTTAATTTTCTAAGATACCATTCATAAAAAACAAAACAAGAATGCCAATTGAAAGGATAATAGTTGTAAGATACCAATTATAAAATAAACATGGATACCAATTCAAAAACTAAAAATACCAATTTTGAAATTCTAAATAATTTTGATAAGTTGATACCAATTGTGATAATTGATACCGATTGAAAATATGAGCTATTAAAATATTTTTCTCAAAAAATAGAGAATAAATACCAATTAAAACTTAAATCAAGAAAGTTCTCCACCTTTTGAAAAAATCACAAAACTAAAGCTTTAAAAAGTGATGATATCAATTAAAAGTGATACCAATTTCTACATTAAAGCATATTCAAGCCATGTAAAGAGAAGATTATGCTAAAATATACACAAAACATGCACGGAACATGAACAATCAACCAAATCATATATATGTATGCATGTCTATTGAAATACCATTCATAATAAAGAACATACATATATAGATAAATAAGAATGAGTATATATACAAAATTAATTATCATGAGAATCATGTGTATAACTCATTAAAATCACCAACCTACATGCAGATGTCAAGAAATAATTATTTAAGCAAAATAAAGCATGATTACCCAACCAACCTTTGCCGTAAGCTAGATAGTATCAAAAGTAATAATTTGAAATTAGTTGAGAATGGTTGAAAACACTGCCAAGTGAAGAATAAAAAACACCAAACCATACAAACAATGATAAGGTAAAATTCATCAATAGAAAGTATGTATAAATAATATAAATGAATGATAGAGATAGTTACTGACACCGATAGGGGTAGTCTCTATTTCTCCAAAACTATTGTGTCCTCCCGCCTAAACTCCATGATAGTGATGCATCTTTGGATATGGTACATTAAGCTCTAATTGCATCCACTACTGAGGCACCATGTCTCTCGTGTCTTATGAGAGTCCAAAACTACGTCAAATACAAATGGTGTAGATTTTCGTACCCAAACTTGAGTGCAGGGGGTTAGTACCATTATGAACCCAATTATTCTTGCAAGCAAAATTTATGAAATTTAATCTTTCATAGCAAAATTTTGCAAGGTGACCTTTGTGGCCATAATGAGAACAATGATACACTCTAGCATGGGTGTGAGCATGTTGTGCATGAGGTGTATGTGCATAAACATGAGGTATGCGTGCATGTGTATGGAGCATGTTTCTTACGAATCATGGATTCCAATCTGTTGCTCCAAAGGCCCATCGCTCTAGTTTTGATGATGATTAACTCATGTAGTTATAGTATTAATGATCTTGTGTTTATATAGTTTTAGATATTTGATCAAGATCTTAGTAGGTGTTTAGCTTCAACAAAAGATTCGAAGTCAAGTTTTGAAGCTAATACGTGTTGATTCAAAAGCTCGCACATCAAGATCGCATCAAGTACTCAAGAGAAGTCTAGCTCATTGGATCAAGGTTTGGACCATGTTAAGAAGGAGAAGAAGATTTTCAAGAGAAGGTTTTCAAGAAGACTTGTGTCATGTTTGTAAGTGTTAAGATTTATTTTTTAGATAAAATGTAAAGGATAGATTAGTAGTGATTGCTCAAGCTCATATACACAAACATAAAATTTATATGTGTTTTTATAAAATAGTTTTGATTTTAGAAAATATCGTTTTGGTTTTGAGCTTCATAGTATACATGCTTATGTTTCAAAAGTAGATTTTATCAAAACAAGTTTATATAGTTTATGTGTGTTTTGAATTTCATCCATACATATTGTTGGTTCAAATACTTAGAAACACTTATTGGTGATTCTATATCATTTGTTTAAGTTTTGTATTTATCAAAACTTATTTTAAAGCTTATTGTCAAAAACATAGATATTTCATCTTATATGTGTATTGGATCATATCCATACACAATAAGCTTCAAAAGTGTTTAAAATATCTTGTTTTTGTACTTGAAGAAGTTTTGAAAAAATCGTTTTCCGAATTAAAGATTGTTTTTGGATAATACGGATTTTTGTTTAAGGCAAAATTTCTATATCACAAAAGAGTTCAAAAATTTGTAATATGTCTTGAATTTTGATCACACATATTTGTACTTTAATGAACTTATTTTTGTAGATTTTATGTGATTTTATGGGATTTTACTTAAGTTAAAAAGACCAATTTTTTTATCCTAAAAATGTCAGACCTGGCCTTCTGCCGGTCAAGCGGCAGGTTGATCGGGATAGAAGTCGGTCGACCGGACAGTCGACCGATGTGAACAAAACATGCACAATCATATTGGCTTGAGAGCCGGACGACCGGGCGGTTGACTGCTAAGGCCCCGGTTGATCGACCGGTCGACCGTCAGAGAGCTGTGCTCTCTGGATCTGGCCTCGGTCGATTGGGTGGTTGACCGATAGGTCAAAGACCAGGCACGGCCAACCGACAGGCTGCAATGGTCAAAAATATGACCGTTAGTTGGTCGACCGACAGCAGTATCTACTGCTGAGTTCGCTGTCAACGGCTATATTTTGAAGCCTATTTATATGGGGCTGTTTTGGGCTGTTTTACATAAGATTTTGAGTGAGTTTTCTAGCTAGTTTTTCCCATCTCTTTCAGAGGTTTTCTTCACTTATTTTAGGGCTAATACTTTCATATCAAAAGGAGAGTTTTCAAGATTGTTTTCAAAAGTGATTTCTTGAGTTTTTCACCACAACTCTATCCTAGTTTTTCTCACACATACTTGAGCTTTCCATTGCCATATCTATCCTATAGGAGCTTTGTTGTGAGGGTTAATTTTATGATCAAGAGCACAAGTTTACATCCTTGTATTGTAAGGAGTTGTAGAGGTTGTGGCCTCAGTGAAGAGTGTTTTGTGGTGATCAAAAGAAGTGGTCACCAAGTGTTCTGACGTGTGGTTGGAGGAGTTGTAAGAGGTGTGCCTCGGCAAACTAGTATGCTTGCATGTGTTATTCTTATGGAAACAAGTGAGGGACTTGCGGGTCCAAGAGTTCTAGTGTGAACTCGTTGTAGGTGTTGCAGCACCGAGTGATCCAGTGGGATCGATTCTAGTGGAAATCCTTCATAGTGTTGAAGGTGGGGACGTAGAGCAAGGGTATTCGAACCTCAAAACAATTCTCCTATATTTGCGATTGATCTCTCTCTCTCTCTCTCCCTCACTTGTTCTTTACTTGCTATGCTTATTGTTCACATCTCTTATATGCTTGATATATTTTGTGCTTAATTGAATATATGCTTGGGATTATTTGCTCACACTTGTATTCAACTAAGAGAGCTATAGTGGCACCTCAACTCTTAATCTTGAGGAATCTTAAGGAGATAGTCTAGAGCCCTTCACCGAAAATTCGGCTACACTCTTGTGTTATACTTTGTGTATTTAGCTTAATAGCTTTAGTTTGTATAAATAATTTTTAATTCCGCATCATTATCATTAGATTAGCTTGTACACCAATTCATCCCCCCTCTTGGTGTATTTTCAATTAGTATCAAAGCAAGGTGCTCTTGATTTGGCTCTAACAACCTTGAGTTAAAAATCCTTATTCTAACTAATCACTATTTTTGAACACACACTCATGGATCCTCCTATGTTTGACATTCTTAACATCCAAACTTGGAAAGTTAAGATGTCTATGTATCTCAAAGCTCTAGGGATTCATGTTTATCTTACCACTATTAAAATTCTTACTTTTTAAATGGCAGACATCTTAAGGCTAACACAAAATCCCTTCATGCTTTAAAGAGTACCGTAAATAATGATTATTTATGTAGGGTTGCTAATTTTGATTCGGCTTTTATAGTATGGAACAGTCTAGTCTCCCTTAGTGAACAAAAGCAATACTATATAGGGAGTGACTCGGATGATGGAAGTAATGCTTCCAACATGTGCTATATAGTCCAAGGGGATGACCCCCTTGAGGTAAATTTTGAATCCGAGGTAGAAAAGGATATTGACACGCCCTACGATGAGCTTGCTTCTTTTTGTCAAAAACTTCTTGAAAAATATGATTTATTAAAAATTAAAAACAATAAATTGAAGAAGAAAAACACTTCTTTGTTAAAAGAAAATGATTCTTTTAAAAATAAATTTGAATGTGTCTCTAAAGAAACTGAATTTTTAAAAAGGAGAATATTTTTTTATCTTCAAAATTAAATGATATTTGTGAAGAAAATAATTCATTGAAAAATAAAATTATTTTGGTGGAAAAAGAAAAAGAGATTGTTTTGAAAGAAAATAACTCTTTGAAAAGAAAAGTTTTTTCAAAAAAATGAAAATATTTTGAAAAAGAAAAAGATTGTTGATTCTCTTGCTCATGTCTCTTCTTCCAAACTTAATAATGATATTTACATTATGAAGAAGAACATTGATTGTTTGGGCTCCACTTTGAGCCAATGTGCATTTAATCACTCTAATTTGGAATCCATGTTTCGCAAGAAATAAATTTCACACATTCATGCACAAACCCCATGGCATACATATGCACACCATGCTCACACTCACACCACTCATATGCATGCTGGAGTGTACACATGTACACATTGTGGCCGCAAAGGCCATCTTATAAGATTTTGCTATGATAGATTAAATTCTATAATTTTTGCAAATAATAATGTTTGGGTTCCATTTGTTTCTAACCCCCATGGACCTAAAAGGAAATGGGTACCAAAATCTCCACCTCTTGTGTTTGATGTAGGTGTGGGCTCTCACATGACGTGAGAGATATGGTGCCTTGGTGGTGAATGCATAAGCTATATGGACATACCAAATTGATGCATCGCTATCAAGGAAGTTTGGTGGGAGAACCACCATGATTTGGAGGCTTAGAGAATAGTGCATATGGTTTGATAACTATCTCTAAACTCCTGTTTCTGTTTACATGCTTTTATATAAATATTTTTTAGCATGTTTTAGTTGGTACTTCATGTGGTGAATACTTGTTTAAATGTAATTTTCATTAAAACTTGTGTTTATACTTATACAAGTAGTGAGTAACACTTGATTATTATATGTTTGTACTTCATTACTCATTTGTACTCATTACATGTACATGTATAACCTAGTTTTGATGATTCTTTCATTTATACTTGTTATCCTTATTATTGTACATGTTTGCTTCATGTATATGTTATTTTTATCTAAAACTAATAAATATATATGTATATCCTTGAGTCATTTGCCTTCATGTAAAATTCTATTATGGACTCGTTTGTTTTTGGGATATGTATGTATATTTTTAGTTTTG
The DNA here is from genome assembly GCA_038442645.1 of Agave tequilana. Taxonomy (NCBI): domain Eukaryota; kingdom Viridiplantae; phylum Streptophyta; class Magnoliopsida; order Asparagales; family Asparagaceae; genus Agave; species Agave tequilana. The sequence goes on along the minus strand of JAVJIF010003590.1, from coordinate 10,249 downwards.
ATAGAACATACATATACTTGAAGTTAATTTTATTTTAGTGAAAAATAATTTTTATGATTTTCATGTTTTTGATAAAAGAATTTCATGTTTATTTTGAACCTTATTGATTATTTCATGAATATGCTATCACACGATTCTTATACATCACATTTTACTTTTTTACTCATATACTTGTTTTATGAGCACTTTTTGAGCCTTATAGATTTTGAGTGACAATTTTTGTGTACTTAGTAATGATTCATGCGATATATGATTTGTTTTCATGTTTGAAGGATCTTTATTTAGTTTTTCAAAAGCAAATTTACCTTAAATTAGTTATTTATTCTTCATTTAGTAGTGTTTTCAATCTACAACTATTTTCTAATCTTATTTTTAAAAACTTCTACCCTTAAAGGGCGGATGGTTGGGCGACCATGCCTTGTATCTGTAAATCACCTAGAGAGGGGGTGAATAGGTGATGGCTAATCTAATGGTCACTAAATGCGGAATTAAAAACTTATTAAACTTATTACACTAAACACCACGTATAACACAAGAGTGTAGCCGAATTCCCCGTGAAGGGCTCTGGACTAACTCCTCAAGATTCCTCTAAATAAGAGTTGAGGTGCCGCGTTGGCTCTCTTGGTTGAAAACTAGTGTTAGCAAACAATCCCCAAGCATATAACAATTAAGCACAATAAGAATATCAAACATATAAAGATAAGAGCAATAATAGCATGCAAGATATAAACAAGTAAGGAAGAGAGACAAAAAGCAATCGCAAACACGGGGGATTTGTTTCGAGGTTCGAGCACACTTGCTCTACATCCCCGCCTTCGACACTACGAAGGATTTCCACTATAATCGATCCCACCGGATCACTTGGTGCCGCAACACCTACAAGCTCTAGGACTCCCTAGTCCCGTACACACCGCAAGCTCACTAGCTCGCCGAGGCCGCACCTCAAATACCGAGTCCACACACGAACTCGAAATAACCGCGAACGCACTCGTCCGGCTCCTCAAAGCAAATGAAGGAACTTTGGTGATCACAACTCTTGATCACCTAAAATCCTCTCACAACAAATCCCTATGGGTAGATATACCAATGGATGGCTCAAGTGTTGCGTGAGAAAACAAGGAAAGAGATGGTGGAGGAAAACTCAAGAAAATCACTTTAAAACACTCTTGATAAACTCCCCTTTTGATTGGAAATATTTGCTCTCTAATAAGTGGAGAAAACTTCTTAATGGAGTTGAAAAAAACTAGCTCAAAACCCACTTCAAAAATCTTGTAGAGAACAGCACCCAAACCCCTAAATTTATAGGGCTAGAAAAACTTGCTGTTGGGAGCCAGGTGGCCTGACGGTCGACCGCCCGATCAACCGCCAACGGTCATTTTTCTGACCGTTGGGTCAGCGGTCGACCGGCCGGTCGACCGAGGCTCTGGAACAGAGAGCAGATCTCTCTGCCGGTCGACCGGCCCGGTCGACCGGGGCTTTCCAGAGAGCAAACCTCTTTGGCGGTTGACCGTCCCGGTCGACCGGCCCTCCAGCAAAGACTGGCGTGCATGTCTGTGCACATCGGTCGACCGCCCGGTCGACCGACTTCAGACTTCGGTCGACCGGTCGGTCGACCGGCTGAAGCCAGGGAACAAAATTCTGGAATAAAAATGTTGACATTTTGGTTGAAATAAAATCCCATAAATTCACGAAAAATCTAAAAAAATAGTTTTAACATTATACTTTGATAAACAAACATGCTTGAACAAAATCAAGACATGTTACAAATAATTTGAACTATTTTTGTAACTTGAAATTTTTGGTTAAAAAAAAACTGTATTTTTCCAAAATTGGTTTTTTCAAAACTTATTTTTTCAAAACTTCTCCAAATACAAAAACAAGATATTTTAAACACTTTGAAAGCATAGAGTGTATGGATATGATCCACTACACAAACATGGTGAAATATCTATGTTTTTGACATTAAGCTCTAAATTTGTTTTGGTAAAATATATGTAACTTGAATACCAAAAATCAAAACGGTATTTTTCAAAAAGAAAAACTCTTTTGTATTTTTCCAAAATATAAATTCTTTTATGAAAACTTATCTAAATCAAGAGTGTGTGTGTATATGGTATACTTGAGCAATCCACCAACTATTCTATCCTTTACATTTTATCTAAAAACAAAATCTTAACAAAAAAAACCTAAACACAAGTCTTCTTGAAGTCTTCACTTGAAGTCTTCTCATCTTCTTGACTTGGTCCAAACTTGATCCAACGAGCTAGACTCCTCTTGAGTACTTGAAGTGGTCTTGATGCATAGGCTCGTAAATCAAACGGTGCTAGCTCCAAAAGTTGACTTTAAATCCTTTGTTGAAGCTACACACCTACTAAGATCTTGATCGCAAATCTGAAACTTAATTAAACACAAGATCATTAGTACTATAACTATATGAGTTGATCATCATCAAAACTAGAGTGATAGGTTTTGGGCCAACAATCTCCCCCTTTTTGATGATGACAAAACTCATGGAGTTATATATGCATGGATTAAAGTAAAGGTTCAAAGAATCTCCCCCTTAACTCATGCATAACAATAAACAATAAGATATGCAATGAAGGCTCATAAATATGTATACAAATATATGGAGATAAAATGCATAAACAAGCATGAAACACATCAAATTCTTTTTCTCCTATTTGCAACACAAAACATATATGCATAAACATAAATACTTCTCCCCCTTATGAATAAAGCAAGGAAAACATGCATATATAAAATCCAAATACTTCTCCCCCTTTTTGTCAATCATCAACAAAAGGTTAAAGTAAAAACAAAAAAATGTTCTCCCCCTTTGTGTCAAAACAAAAATCAACAAAGGGGTGACATTAAACAAATCAATAAAAGAGAATATATGCGATATACATTCATGAAGAGGAAGACGCTAAGTTAGCTTCCCTACACATATACATTACATGAAAGAGGGATGACAAGCCCTAATTCACATAACGCATAATATGTAATGCATAAGAGAAGATGTGAAGCTCCCCTTACACACGTGTACCGCATAAAGAAGAGTTGTCAAGCTCCTCAATATAAGATACACTCAACATGAATCTATATGTAGAAGAGATGTTAAGCTCCCCTTGCATATAGGCAATACAAATCAAAACATTTTTAATTTTCTCATTAAAAACAAATTTTGAGTTTTTTCAATAAAACAAATTTTGAGATATCTTGTAATCAAATTTTAAGATATCAAAATTTTTAAGGTACCACTTGTAGTCAAATTTTAAGATACCAATTGTAAAATTGTAAATAACATTACAAATTTTGAATTTTAATCAAAATAGAATCATATTGATACCAATTGAAAATTATTGCATATTTTGATATCAATAAAAGTATCAATTTTAAAAATAATGCATAAGCTTATTAAAATATCAATTGAGATACCAATTGAAAATAAGAATTTGAATCAAGCTTAGCATAAACAGACTTTGTGCTTTAAACATATAAACCTATTTTAAATTAAGCACAAATAAATCATATATATGTATGAAAATGAAAATACCAATAGAAATTGATATTATTTGAAATGTGAAGCATACATATATAAAACCAAAATATGAGTATATACAAAATGAAAATACCAATTGAGATCAAGTATATAACTCATAACCTTCCACCCATTTTATGCTCAAGATAAAAGATTTTCAATGGGGCTTACAAGGCATACTCGCCCATCCATCCGCCCATAGAGGTGTTGGTAGGGGTTTTCAAAATTAGAGTTTGAAAAATATTTTTAGTATTGAAAACATTACAAATGAAGAATAAATAACTAGTTAGATTAATCTTTGAAAAACTAGTTAAAGATCCTTCAAAACATGAAATCAAATCAAATGTTTTTCATGAATCATACCAAATACACAAGAGTTGACACTCAAAATCGATAAGGCTCAAAAATAATAATGAAACAAAGTCATGAATAAACAAATAAAGTGTGAGTGTACAAGAATCATGTGTTTAGCATTTTCCATGAAGATAATCAATGAAGCTCAAAACATAAATATCATTTTATCAAACAAATCATGAAAATTCATTTTTCATTTTAAAACAAATTTCTAGGTATATGTATGATTTATCCAATCCTAACAATATACATACATATCCCAAACATAAAAAGAGTCCATAATGTAAATTGCATGAAGACAAATGACTCATGGGGTATACATGTATATTTATTAGATTTGAATACAAAATACATATACATGAAGCAAAACATGAAAATTGGCAAAACATGTGTAAATGAGGAAATCATCAAAACTAGGCTATACATGTGCATATAGTGAGTACAAATGAACAATGAAGTGCAAACATATATGAATCAATTTGTTGCTTACTACTTGCACAAGTATACATCTAAGTTTTGATAAAAACTACATTTAAACAAGTATTTACCACATGAAGCACAAAATGAACATGCTAAAAAATATCATATGTGAATAAGCATGTAAATAAAGTAGGAGTTTAGAGATAGTTACCACACATGAACTATGCTCTAAATCTCAAAACATGGTGGTTGTCCCACCAAACCTCATTGATAGCGGTGCATCAAATATGTGTCCATCAAGTCCATTGCAACCACCACCAAGGCACCATCCCTCTCACGTTTTGTGAGAGCCCTCACCTACATCAAAAACACAAGATGGGAATTCTGGTACCCATTTTCTTTTGGGTCCACGGGGGTTAGCATCTAATGAAACCCAAACATTTTCTTAGCAAAATTAATATGATGCATCTTATCAAAACAAAACTTTGCTAAATGGCCTTTGCGGCCACAATGTGTACATTTGTACACCTTAGGATGCATATGAGTGTGGGTGTGATCATGACGTGCAACATAAGCATATGCATGATGAGGATGATGTGCATGAACATATGGAGCTTGTTTCTTTGAAAACAAGACTCCAATCTCTTATGATTAAATGCACATGAGCTCAAAGTTGAGCTCAAACAATTAATTTTATTTTTCAAAACATTAACCTCATTAGTGGTGGCATGTAAAGCATGATGAGATATAAAACTATTTTCTTATTCTTTTAAACATTTTCTTTTCCTTTTCTTTTTCAACCATTTTCTTTTTAAAGAAGTGTTTTCATTAAAAGCAACTTCCTTTTGTTTTTTCACCAAAATAATTTTATTTTTCAAACTAGTGTTTCCTTCACATAAATCATTCAATTTAGACATTAAGGAAACATTTTCATTTTTCAAATTTTCATTATCTTTTTCAAAACATGCAATTATATTTTTAAAAGACTCATTTTCTTTTAAAACATTATCAAACTTATTTTGTAAAGAATCTTTTTCTTTTAGCATGCAATCAAATTCCTTTTTCAAATTTTTATTATCTTTCTTAAGCATGTCATATTTTTCAAGTAATTGTTGACAAAATGAAGCAAGTTCATCATATGACATGTCATCTTCTTCTTCTACCTCGGATTCGGTAGTTACCTCAAGGGGGTTATCCCCTTGGACCATGTAGCACACGTGGGAGTGTTGCTTCCAACATCCGAGTCGCTACCCTAGATAAATAATCATCATTTAGAGTTGACTTTAAAGCATGTAGGGCTTTTGCATTAGCTTCAATATTTTTGCCATCTAAACAATAAGAATCTCTAGTAGTGGCAAAATAAACATGAATGCCTAAGGCCTTGAGGAATAAAGACATCTTAACCTTCCAAGTTTAGATGTTAAGAATGTCAAAGGTGGGAGGTGACATGAAATCCATGGTGTGTGTACAAATATTGTGATTAGCCTAAAAATGAGGATCTTTAACTCTAGGTAGTTAGACCCAAATCAAGAGCACTTGGCTCTGATACCAACTGTAAATCACCTAGGGGGGGTGAATAGGTGATGGCTAATATAATGGTCACTAAATGCGGAATTAAAAACTTATTAAACTTATTACACTAAATACCACGTATAACACAAGAGTGTAGCCGAATTCCCCGTGAAGGCTCTGGACTAACTCCTCAAGATTCCTCTAAATAAGAGTTGAGGTGCCGCGTTGGCTCTCTTGGTTGAAAACTAGTGTTAGAAAATAATCCCCAAGCATATAACAATTAAGCACAATAAGAATATCAAGCATATAAAGATAAGAGCAATAATAGCATGCAAGGTATAAACAAGTAAGGGAGAGAGAGAAAGAGCAATCGCAAACACGGGGGATTTATTTCGAGATTCGAGCACACTTGCTCTACATCCCCGCCTTCGACACTACGAAGGATTTCCACTATAATCGATCCCACCGGATCACTTGGTGCCGCAACACCTACAAGCTCTAGGACTCCCTAGTCCCGTACACACCGCAAGCTCACTAGCTCGCCGAGGCCGTACCTCAAACACCGAGTCCTCACACGAACTCGAAACAACTGCGAACGCACTCGTCCGCCTCCTCAAAGCAAATGAAGGAACTTTGGTGATCACAACTCTGACACCTGATCACCTAAAATTCTCTCACAACAAATCCCTATGGGTAGATATAGCAATGGATGGCTCAAGTGTTACGTGAGAAAATAAGGAAAGAGATGGTGGAGGAAAACTCAAGAAAATCACTTTAAAACACTCTTGATAAACTCCCCTTTTGATTGGAAATATTTGCTCTCTAATAAGTGAGAAAACTGCTTAATGGAGTTGGAAAAACTAGCTCAAAACCCACTTCAAAAATCTTGTAGACAACAGCACCCAAACCCCAAAATTTATAGGGCTAGAAAAACTAGCCGTTGGGAGCCAGGTGGCCTGACGGTCGACCGCCAACGGTCATTTTTCTGACCGTTGGGGTAGCGGTCGACCGGCCGGTCGACCGAGTCTCTGGAACAGAGAGCAGATCTCTCTGCCGGTCGACCGGCCCGGTCGACCGGGGCTTTCCAGAGAGCAAACCTCTTTGGCGGTCGACCGTCCCGGTCGATCGGCCCTCCAGCAAAGACTGGCGTGCACGTCTGTGCACGTCGGTCGACCGCCCGGTCGACCGACTTCAGACTTCGGTCGATCGGTCGGTCGACCGGCTGAAGCCAGGGAACAAAATTCTGGAATAAAAATGTTGACATTTTGATTGAAATAAAATCCCATAAATTCACGAAAAATCTACAAAAATAGTTTTAACATTATACTTTGATAAACAAACATGCTTGAACAAAATCAAGACATGTTACAAATAATTTGAACTATTTTTGTAACTTGAAAATTTTGGTTAGAAAAAAAACTGTATTTTTCCAAAATTGGTTTTTCCAAAACTTATTTTTCAAAACTTCTCCAAATACAAAAACAAGATATTTAAACACTTTGAAAGCATAGAGTGTATGGATATGATCCACTACACAAACATGGTGAAATATCTATGTTTTTGACATTAAGCTCTAATTTGGTTTTGGTTAAATACATATAACTTGAATACCAAAACCAAAACGGTATTTTTCAAAAAGAAAAACTCTTTGTTTTTTCCAAAATATAAATTCTTTTATGAAAACTTATCTAAATCAAGAGAGTGTGTGTATATGGTATACTTGAGCAATCCACCAACTATTCTATCCTTTACATTTTATCTAAAAACATAATCTTAACAAAAACAAACCTAAACACAAGTCTTTTTGAAGTCTTCACTTGAAGTCTTCTCATCTTCTTGACTTGGTCCAAACTTGATCCAACGAGCTAGACTCCTCTTGAGTACTTGATGTGGTCTTGATGCATAGGCTCGTAAATCAAATGGTGCTAGCTCCAAAACTTGACTTTAAATCCTTTGTTAAAGCTACACACCTACTAAGATCTTGATCGCAAATCTGAAACTTAATTAAACACAAGATCATTAGTATTATAACTACATGAGTTGATCATCAAAACTAGAGTAGGCCTTTGGCCAACAGTATCCCTTATTGAAAATCTTTTATCATGTGCATGAAAGGGTGATAGGTATGAGTTATACACTTGATCTTCAAGGAATTTTATTTTTGTATACTCATATTTATTTCTTATATATGTATGCTTCAAATTTCATTAGTATCAATTTCAATTGGTATTTCAATTTTATGCATACATATATATGATTTGATTGTGCTTGTTTTACAATATCTTTACATTCTCAAAGCACAAATTATATTTATGGTAAGCTTGAGTATATTCCAAATGTTAATTGGTATCTATACAAGCTTATACATTGATTTCAATGGTATTTCAATTGGTATTTATTTGATATTAAAAAGTACTTCATGTTTTACCTTCAATTGGTATCAAAATCTACTATAGTTGTTTTAAGTGGTACCAACTTTTTTTCTCAACTACTATTTGATTTCATTGGTATCAGAAATTTGTATTGTTGACTTTAGAAATTTCAAAATTTTGTTTCAAGTTTTATCAAAAAATTTTGTTTCAAAATTTGTTGATATGTCTTGCCTATATGCAAAGGGAGCTTAACATCTCCTCTACATATAGATTCATGTTGAGTGTATCTCACATTGAGAAGCTTGACCTCTCTTCTTTACATGATACACGTGTGTAGGGGGAGCTTAACATCTCTGCTTATATATTGTATATTATGCTTTATGTGGGGTTAGGGTCTAGTCATCCCTTCTCCATGTAATGCATGTATGCAGGGGGAGCTAACTTTACGTCTCTCCTCCTCATGAATGTATATCGCATATACATCTTTATTGTTTGTTTATTTTCGCCCCTTTGTTGATGAATTGACAAAAAGGGGAAGAGGAATTTAGTGAGTTTATATATGGATGTTTATTTCTCTGTTTATGCATATATATTTACTTAGTTTATGCACTTTATTGAATATCCTTATTGTTTATTGCTATGCATGAGTTAAGGGGGAGCTTCTATGAAGCTTATCCTTAATCCATGCATATATAACTCCATGAGTTATGTCATCATCAAAAAGGGGGAGATTATTGGCCCAAAGGCCCATTGCTCTAGTTTTGATGACGATTAACTCATGTAGTTATAGTACTAATGATCTTGTGTTTATATAGTTTCAGATATTTGATCAAGATCTTAGTAGGTGTTTAGCTTCAACAAAAGATTCGAAGTCAAATTTTGAAGCTAACACGTGTTGATTCAAGAGCTCGCGCATCGAGATCACATCAAGTACTAAGAGAAGAGCCTAGCTCATTGGATCAAGATTTGGACCGAGTCAAGAAGGAGAAGAAGATTTTCAAGAGGAGATATTTCAAGAAGACTTGTGTCATGTTTGTTAGTGTTAAGATTTATTTTTAGATAAAATATAAATGATAGATTAGTTGTGAATTGCTCAAGCTCATATATTGTTACGCTCCGCTTCCCAAAATATGAAATACGAGTACGTGACGATAGCCAGCAGATACTCATGAAGAGTGAAATCTCTTACATGAGTACCTTAGGCTATCAATAACAAGCAGGATAGCGCACATATATGCATATACAACCAAGCACAGGATAAAATCACATATATGAAAAACTGATCATAAACAATATCATCCACTATATCTGAAGAAAACAAGTCAAGAAGAAAACTGAACTCATCAGAGAACAGCGAAACCAGAATATGATCTACGAACAACTCTCTATAGCAGCTTTCTGATCTAAATACTGAAAAATAATATAAAGGTCCGTCAGAAGCGGACTAGTAAGAGTACACGAAGGAAAAAGAATGATAAAAGAGAGAATATGAAAAAGTAGTAACGATAAACAGGACATAAGAATATATATTTGGCAGTATCGAGAACTAAAGGTAATAATAATAATAGGAATAATCGAGATGATAAATCATGTACAAGGAGACCGTGCATACATAATGTGACATGTATATAATGAACGTGAAATATCCTGGACAAGTAACTGTTGTGTAACATAATCACAAGATCACAAGAACTCGAGATCACAAGATAAAACATCATGGTAGGTCCAGGAATGTCATGTAATCAAGATAATGCATGTCACATGAATCTCAAATGTCAGTATCTTGAAAATACATGTCAGGTACTAGATCACTGAAGAAAATGAAGGATATGATGCAAGTACATATGTCTAGTATATTTTATTACTCTAACTAATACAACCATCCTTGCCCCATCCCACAGGACAACTGCATATTAAACAAGTGATGCGTTAGTGGATTCTGATAGCAGGGAGAAACAGTTCACTGTACTCAGGTATCATGTAACATGTAATAACTGGAGCGCACATAAATAACAAGATCACGTGTGGCATCCAAACCCACAAGGGGTCA
>JAVJIF010003589.1:0-65034 GCA_038442645.1 Agave tequilana | reverse complement strand
TTATGTTGGCCCAAGAGGTTACACTCTACTTGATTTGTTTGTGTGTTTGATGATAACAAACAAATAATGCTATTTGTACTAATGATTTGATCAAGATGCATTTCAGCTTTTGTACCATGTTTAGAGCTCATTCGCTTCGCTTTTGCAAAAACTTCTAAGTTCCATATAGCAATGAAGGCAAATTGCACATCAAGGAAGGATCATAAAAGAGAAGGCACTTGCAAGGCATTGGATGGCTCAAAGATTGCTTCAGAGGTCCTTAGGTTTTGTGTTTATAGCTTTATAGCATGTTAAAGAATAGAGAGTAGGTTTGAAGCTCAAACACACACGTTTTCACGCGTATGCTATTTCCAAGTTTATTCCTCATAAAATATACAAAATACTTTAACACTAATTCTTCCTTCTACAAATCTGTTTTTATGTTGTATACTGATTTCCTGTTCAAAATAGTTTTGATCAAAATATTTTTCCTCTCAAAATTCCCTTTCTATTTCAATTTTGACCTGAGCCGGTCGACCGGCAATATACCACCAGTCGACCGAAGATCTGGCAGAGTGCACGTATCCGTGTGCACGTCTGTCGGTCGACCGGTAGGCTACCGGTAGTCGACCGAAGTTTTTAGTTTGCTCTCTGTATCTTACCAGTCGACCGGTGGTCTACCGGCCTTCGACCGATAGTTTATCTTTTATCTTTTCGGTCGACCGCTATCTACCGATAGTCGACCGTACATGTTTTGAGTCTCAGTCAGGAGCAGTCGACTGTACCAGTCGACCGATAGTTCATAACGGTCAAATTTTTGAACTATCGGTCGACCGGGCCAGTCGACCGATATGGCCGTTGAACAGTAAAACGGGCATATTTTTAAATCTGTTTTAACTTGATTTTTGAAATTAAATATCCGTTGGAGGGTATATTTGGAACTAATTACTTCCTAATCTTCAGTAATTAATTCCTAACCCTAAACCCTAGCCCTCTCCTATAAATAGGGGTGTTTGGGGAGAGTTTCTTTACAACAATTATTCAAGAGAAAATTCAAAAGTTTGGGATATTTCAAAAGAGCTTGTTTCTTTTTTGTGCTGATATTTCTCATTCATTTTCAGAAGTGTTCTTGATATACTCTCTGAATTGATTTTCTTTCTTCACTTACACAAGAGCTTCATTCCTTCTCAATATTCTCTAAGGACCTTTGTAAGGGAAGAGATATTTGAAAGAGAGAGTTTGTGATCTTTTGATTACTTAGAAATTGTATTGTGCTGAAATTGTAGGAGTTGGGTACTCCATTTGTAATTGATCTTTGTGATAGTGAAAGTAGCTAGAATCCTTCTGGGGAAGGCGGGGAGTAGAGCTGGGTGCTCGAACCTCGATAACATATCTTTGTGTTTGCGATTGGTTTACTTTCCATTGCTATTACTTAGTGTTTTTGATTGCTATTGCCATATTCATTCATTCATCTCATTGCATTTGCTTCATAATTTTTAAATTGGCCTTAGATTAGCATAATCACCTATTCACCCCCCCTCTAGGTGATTTTCAATTGGTATCAGAGCTTGGACTCTAGGTTTGGCTTAACATCCTTAGAGAGATCCTAAAATATTGCTAATCAACATTTTCATTCATCCATACACACACTAGTAAACATGGCCGACAACATTAATCTCCACCTAAATTTGATGGCCTTAATTTCCCTATTTGGAAGGTTAGGATGACTATATTTTTGCAATCACTAGGTAGCTTAGTTGCCAAATCCTTGACCAAACCCTATGAGGCACCCGATGGTGATGAGGGCACTTGGACCGACCTTGACTTTAAGATGTATGAGGCTAACTCAAAAGCCCAAAACTCCCTTCTTACCGCCTTGAATGAGGATGACCTTACACGTGTTATTCATTGCCAATCCGCCTATGAGATGTGGCAACACTTATTGGTCACGCATGAAGGGACCTCACAAGTCAAGAGAGCCAAAGTAGATCTCTTGCGGTCTCAATATGAATCATTTAAGATGCTAGATGATGAAACAATTGATTGCATGATTACTCGTTTCACAAAAATCACTAATGGTCTTTCTTCATTAGGTGACATCATCTCCAACGACCAAAAGGTACGCAAGGTGATACGGGCTCTTCCTCCATCTTGGGAGATCAAGTCTACTACTTTGAAGGAATTGAACGACAAAGACGAGATGGACATCATAAGTCTCATAGGGAACCTCAAAACCTATGAGATGGAGAAGAAAGCAAGAGAAGAGGCGGCTCCAACAAAGAAGAAGTCTATCGCTTTCAAGTCTTCTTCCTCCACCATTGAAGACGAAGATGAAGATGAAGAAGAAGATGAGGAGCTCTCCCTCCTCGTGCGCAACATCAAGAGGATGTACCGGAAGAACAAGCAAAATTTCCGGAGAAAGTTTGAAGGTAAAGAGGAGCGAAAGATCATTTGCTACAATTGCCACAAGCCCGGACACATCATGGCCGATTGCCCGGAATTCAAGAAGAAAATGACTTCCTCCTTCAAGCCAAGAAAGCAAGATGAAAAGAAGGCTTACAAGGCCACTTGGGATTCGGAAAGCGAGTCCGAAGATGAAGAAAAAGCGGACACCGCAAACATGTGTTTCATGGCAAACACACCCAAGGTAACCCCTCAAACTCTTGAATCTATAGATGATAATGATGATGATTTAAGTAAGGAAGTTCTAGTGCATGCTTTTGTAGAACTTTCCGAAACTTATGATAACAAGAAAATGGAGTGTTTTAAACTACAAAAGGAAGTTGCTTTTCTTAAATCTCAACTTGCTTTGATTTCACAAGAAAAAGAGGATCTTTCTTCTAATCTTATTTCCATTCAAAATGAATTTCATTCTTATAAGATTTCTTGTAAGGGTAAACCCCTATTGTTGATAATAATGAAATTTCTTCTTTTAAAGCTAAAATGAGTGATTTTGAAAAAGTTTAAAAGATTGTGCTTTTAATACAAAGAAACTTGAAGAAAAATTTTCCAAAAAGCATACATCTCATGCTAAAGTTTCTCATGATAAGATTCCACATGCTCATACTTCTAATGCTTCTCATGCTAAATCTTTTCATGCTCACAATGCCAATGCTCACAAAACACACACTCATTATGCATTTAAATATGGTAGAGTGTATAGATGCACATATTGTGGCAAAAATGGACATTTAGCAAAATTTTGTTATGATAAATTGCATAGCTCAAATAATCTTGTTTGGGTTAATGGTTCTAACCCTCATGGACCCAAGAAAATGTGGGTACCAAAATCAAGTCCTAAAATGTTTGATGTTGGTACACACCAAGGCTCCAAGACGTAGGGAGCGGTGGTACCTTGATAGTGGTTGTTCGAGGCACATGACATGGGATATCAACAACTTCACAACCCTATCAAGGTACATGGAAGGTGGCTCCGTCACCTTCGGGGATGATTCCAAAGGCAAGATAATTGGTATCGGTAATATCCAAATTGGTACATCTCCTATAATAGAGAATGTTGTTTTAGTTGATGGTTTGAAGCATAATTTACTTAGTATTAGTCAATTTTGTGATCGTGGTCTTAAAGTTGTTTTTGATGATACTTCTTGCAAGATTTTTGATATTAAATCAAATGATTGTATTTTGACCGGTTTTCGTGATGACAATGTTTATATAATTGACATGCTTAATGTAGAGTGTTCTACTAAGTGTTTAAATGCTTTTGATGAAAATTCATGGCTTTGGCATAGAAGATTAGGACATGCTTCTTTTGAACATCTTTTTAGAATTAATTCAAAGGAATTGGTGAAGGGTATTCCTTACTTGAGTTTTGAGAAAGACCGCATTTGTAGTGCGTGCCAACTTGGGAAACAAACCAAGTCTTCCTTTAAACCAATCAAGGATATCATGTCAACTAGACCTCTAGAATTAATTCATATGGTTTATTTGGACCAACTAAAACTAAAAGCTTAAATGGAAGTAGATTTGCATTTGTTTTAGTTGATGATTTCTCTCGATTTACTTGGGTTTTCTTTTTGCAAAATAAAGATCAAACTTTTTCTCACTTTAAGATTTTTAGAAAAAGAGTTGAAAAGAGAAAGGTTTTCCGATTTGAGAATAAGGAGTGATAGAGGTGGTGAGTTTGTTAACCAACTCTTCATAACTTATTGTGATGAAAAGGGAATTAAGCATGAAATGTCTTGTCCTAGAACTCCACAACAAAATGGAGTTGTAGAAAGGAAAAATAGAACACTTCAAGAGATGGCTAGGACAATGATAAGTGAATACGACCTCCCTCAATATTTATGGGCCGAGGCCGTAAACACCGCATGCTATATATCGAATCGTATTTATTTATGCAAAAATTCTTCGAAAACTTCTTTTGAAATGTATCATTTTAGAAAACCAAATGTTTCCTATTTCAAAGTTTTTGGATGCAAATGTTTTGTTTTGAACACTAAAGAGAATTTGGTAAATTTGATGCTAAAGCTTATGAGGCTATCTTTGTAGGATATTCCTCTACTAGCAAAGCATATAGAGTTTTCATTAGATCTTCACTTACTATTGAAGAAACCATGCATGTTAAGTTTGAAGAATCTAATGTGTGTGTTGAGAATGTTGTAGAGTTTGAACCATTAGGTGAAAGCTTGGAGAAACTATCCTTGAAGGACTCACCCCGCAAGAAGAAAAGCAAGAACCTTTAGGTGAAGTTCAAAAGGATAATGAGGAAAGCGTTCAACCGCTTCCCAAAGCTTGGAGATATGCTACAAATCATCCAAAGGAGCTCATCTTGGGTGATGCTTCCAAAGGAGTCACAACGCGCTCCAAACTCCATGACCTATGTGGTAACTTTGCTTTCATTTCTCATTTTGAACCCAAAGGCATTCTCGAAGCCGAGACGGACCCATATTGGTTGCTTGCCATGCAAGAGGAACTCAATCAATTTGAGCGCAACCAAGTTTGGCACCTTGTTCCTAAGCCCCACGATAGACCAATAATTGGTACTAAGTGGATCTTTAGGAATAAGTTGGATGAGTCCGGAAATGTCATTAGGAATAAAGCTAGGTTAGTGGCCCAAGGTTACACTCAAGTTGAGGGAATCGACTTTGAGGAATCCTTTGCACCCGTAGCACGGCTTGAAGCCATACGGATAACACTAGCTTATGCATCTTTTAAAATTTCAAACTTTTTCAAATGGATGTAAAAAGTGCATTTTTAAATGGATTTCTTAATGAAGAAGTTTTTGTTGCTCAACCTCCCGGTTTGTTGATCATGTTCATCCCGATTTTGTTTTCAAACTCGATAAGGCTTTATATGGTTTGAAACAAGCTCCAAGAGCTTGGTATGAAAGGCTTTCAAGTTTTCTTATTTCAAACAATTTTATTAAAGGCAAAGTAGACACTACTCTACTAAGCATGTTGATAATGATATTTTGATTGTCCAAATTTATGTTGATGATATAATTTTCGGTTCTACTAATGAAGTTTTATGCAAGGATTTTGAAAAGGTAATGCAACAAGAATTTGAAATGTCCTCCATGGGTGAACTCAACTTCTTCCTTGGACTCCAAGTCAAGCAATTGCAAGATGGGAACTTCATTAGCCAAGCCAAATATGCAAAGGAACTCGTGAAGAGGTTTGGACTTGAAGACGCTAAAACTTGCAACACTCCCATGGCAACTACAACCAAGCTTGATAAGGACGAACAAGGTAAAAATGTTGATATTAAATTGTTTAGAAGCATGATAGGTAGTCTTTTATATTTAACGGCAAGTAGGCCGGATATCATGTTTAGTGTGTGTCTTTGTGCTAGATTTCAATCGTGTCCCAAAGAATCCCATTTAATTGCTGTAAAACGCATTATTCGATATGTTAAGGGAACGATTGGATTAGGTCTTTGGTATCCGAAAACTATAGATTTTTCTATGATTAGTTATTCGGACGCCGACTATGCGGGTTGTAGAGTAGATAGAAAGAGTACTAGTGGGACATGTCAATTTCTCGGTAATTGTCTTGTTTCATGGTCCTCTAGGAAGCAAATTCCGTAGCTCTATCAACCGCCGAGGCGGAGTATGTTGCCGCGGGGGCTTGTTGTGCACAAGTCCTTTGGATGAAACATACTCTCCTTGATTATGATTTGCATTATAAAAATATTAAAATATTTGTGATAATACTAGTACTATTCATTTAACTAAAAATGCAAATCAACATAGTAAGACCAACCACATTGAGATTAGATATCACTTTCTTAGAGATCATTTTGAGAAAGGTGATATTGATATTGATTATGTTTCCACCGACTTTCAACTAGCCGATATTTTTACAAAACCACTTGATTTTGTTAGATTTTCGTTTATTTGT
The DNA here is from genome assembly GCA_038442645.1 of Agave tequilana. Lineage (NCBI taxonomy): Eukaryota > Viridiplantae > Streptophyta > Magnoliopsida > Asparagales > Asparagaceae > Agave > Agave tequilana. Next base: position 58,696 of record JAVJIF010003589.1, on the reverse strand, counting down.
GGAGAATTAAATATGTGTATTATTGATTAAACATGTTTTTCATAACCCTTTTTGATGTATGACAAAAAGGGGGAGAATAAGTTACATGTACAAAAATAAGTTCATTTGGTCTTGGTTCCATATGAATTTATGAGTTTTTATGTGTTTTTTTAATCTCTATGATTTAAGTTTAAATTGGTATCAAGGAGCAAATTTTTGATTTTTGGTGTTTTTGGTATCAAGTACAAGTTTTAAAGTTTCATTTGTATTGTATTGTTGATTTCAATAATTGGTGCATCATTTCTTTTTTATCATTTCAATTATTGGTATCTAGAGCATATTTATAATGTTTAAATATAGCATAATTTGAGGGGGAGTTTTCTCCTCCCCATATTTTTGTAAATAGCCTATTTGTTTTGTCATCATCAAAAAGGGGGAGATTGTTGGCCCAAGAGGTTACACTCTCCATTGTTTTGTGTTTTAATGATAACAAACCAAATAAGTGCTATTTGGTACTAATGATTTGATCAAGATGCATTTCAGGTTTTGTACCATGTTTAGAGCTCATTCGCTTCGCTTTTGCAAAAACTTCTAAGTTCCATATAGCAATGAAGGCAAATTGCACATCAAGGAAGGATCATAGAAGAGAAGGCACTTGCAAGGCATTGGATGGCTCAAAGATTGCTTCAGAGGTCCTTAGGTTTTGTTTTATAGCTTTATAGCATGTTAAAGAATAGAGAGTAGGTTTGAAGCTCAAACACACACGTTTTCACGCGTATGCTATTTCCAAGTTTATTCCTCATAAAATATACAAAAATACTTTAACACTAATTCTTCCTTCTACAAATCTGTTTTTATGTTGTATACTGATTTCCTGTTCAAAATAGTTTTGATCAAAATATTTTTCCTCTCAAAATTCCCTTTCTATTTCAATTTTTGACCTGAGCCGGTCGACCGGCAATATACCACCAGTCGACCGAAGATCTGGCAGAGTGCACGTATCCGTGTGCACGTCTGTCGGTCGACCGGTAGGCTACCGGTAGTCGACCGAAGTTTTTAGTTTGCTCTCTGTATCTTACCAGTCGACCGGTGGTCTACCGGCCTTCGACCGATAGTTTATCTTTTATCTTTTCGGTCGACCGGCTATCTACCGATAGTCGACCGGTACATGTTTTGAGTCTCAGTCAGGAGCAGTCGACTGTACACAGTCGACCGATAGTTCATAACGGTCAAATTTTTGAACTATCGGTCGACCGGGCCAGTCGACCGATATGGCCGTTGAACAGTAAACGGGCATATTTTTAAATCTGTTTTAACTTGATTTTTGAAATTAAATATCCGTTGGAGGGTATATTTGGAACTAATTACTTCCTAATCTTCAGTAATTAATTCCTAACCCTAAACCCTAGCCCTCTCCTATAAATAGGGGTGTTTGGGGAGAGTTTCTTTACAACAATTATTCAAGAGAAAATTCAAAAGTTTGGGATATTTCAAAAGAGCTTGTTTCTTGTTTTTGTGCTGATATTTCTCATTCATTTTCAGAAGTGTTCTTGATATACTCTCTGAATTTGATTTTCTTTCTTCACTTACACAAGAGCTTCATTCCTTCTCAATATTCTCTAAGGACCTTTGTAAGGGAAGAGATATTTGAAAGAGAGAGTTTGTGATCTTTTGATTACTTAGAAATTGTATTGTGCTGAAATTGTAGGAGTTGGGTACTCCATTTGTAATTGATCTTTGTGATAGTGAAAGTAGCTAGAATCCTTCTGGGGAAGGCGGGGAGTAGAGCTGGGTGCTCGAACCTCGATAACATATCTTTGTGTTTGCGATTGGTTTACTTTCCATTGCTATTACTTAGTGTTTTTGATGCTATTGCCATATTCATTCATTCATCTCATTGCATTTGCTTTATAATTTTTAAATTGGCCTTAGATTAGCATAATCACCTATTCACCCCCCCCTCTAGGTGATTTTCAGGTTACTCGGTGGATAAAGAGTGGATCCTGGACACAGGTGCTACATATCATGTATGCCCTAATCGAGATTGGTTTACCAGTCTTGAGAAGTTGGAGGGTGTTCGGTCGTCATGGGCGACGATCATCCGTGCATCATGGAGGGTGTAGGCACTATTCCGATCAGGATGTTTGACGGGATGGTGAGGGAGCTGAAAGAAGTGAGATATGTACCTCAGCTGAAGAGGAACTTGATCTCTGTGGGTGCTTTGGAATCATTGGGGCTCAGTGTGTCTATTAAAGAAGGTGTTCTTAAAATGACAAAGGGCTCAATGGTGGTGTTGAAGGCCGACCGCCGGAACAATTTGTATTACTTGAAGGGTAGTACAGTGACAGGCAGGTGGCAGCTTCTACCAGTCAGAAGGAAGATCTAACCCGGCTATGGCACATGAGGCTGGGACATGCAGGGGAGAAATCGATGCAAGCTCTTGTGAGGAAAGGGCTGCTGAAGGGTGCAGAGACCTGCAAATTGGATCTGTGTGAACATTGCATCATCGGCAAGAAGACGAAGGTGAAGTTTGGTACAGCTTCACACTGCACCGAAGGCATTCTTGATTATGTTCACACAGATGTATGGGGACCCACCAAGACTGCATCAATTGGGGGAAACCACTATTTTGTGTCGTTCATTGATGATTATTCTAGGCGGTGCTGGGTGTACACCATGCGACACAAGAATGAAGTCCTAGAATTGTTTGTGAAGTGGAAGGTTAATCAGGAAAGGAGTACGGAAGAAAAGTCAAGGTCCTTCGTTCTGACAACGGAGGAGAGTACAAGTCAGACCCTTTCCAGAAGCTATGTCTTGATGAGGGCATAGAGAGGCACTTCACAGTGAGGGAAACTCCGCAACAGAATGGGGTGGCTGAAAGAATGAACCGGACTTTGCTAGAGAAGGTTCGGTGCATATTGTCCAATGCAGGATTACCAAAGAAGTTCTGGGCTGAAGCTTTGGGGTATGCATGCCATCTCGTCAATAGGTTGCCGTCATCTGCAATAGGAGGGAAGACCCCTCTTGAAGCTTGGTCGGGTAAAGCTGCTGAAGATTATGATGTGCTCCGGATATTTGGATGTCCAGCCTACTATCATGTCAGAGAAGACAATTGGATCCGAGAGCGAAGAAAGGAGTGTTTGTTGCTTCAAGAAAGGAACCAAGGGGTTCAAGATCTGGGACCAACAGGACAACAAGTTCATAATCAGCAGGGATGTCACATTTGATGAGGCCTCTATGATGAAGCCTACGGTCTCTCAGCAGGTGGAGACCAACAAGACCAAGGAGCTATTGCAGCAGGTGGAGAGTGATGCAAATCCACCATCTCTAGAGGACACAGTGTCAGTAAAGATCATCCCTGAGGTGACACAGGGAGGTGATCAAGTTGCAGAAGAAGATGCTGAAGTTGTTGAAGAGGATCAGGAGCAGGTCATGGGTACTGTTCCAGATACTACTGCAGTTGGAAGACCACGGAGGAATACTAGGAGACCTGGCTGGCTCACTACAGACATGGTGATTGCTTATGCACTTCCAGTTGTTGAAGAGGCCATTCCATCTACTTTCAGGGAAGCTGAAATCAGTTCAGAAGCTGAGTTATGGAACGGGGCTATGAATGAAGAGATGCAGTCTCTTTATAAGAACAACACATGGGAACTGACCAAGTTGCCCAAGGGGAAGAAAGCCATAGGGTGTAAGTGGGTGTTTGCTAAGAAGTAGGGATCACTCCAAGAAGATAAAGTGTGATATAAGGCAAGGCTGGTGGCTAAAGGCTACGCACAGAGAGAAGGGATCGACTACAACGAGGTGTTTCTCCCCAGTTGTTAAACACTCGTCTATTCGGATCCTATTAGCCTTGTGGCGCAGAACGAGTTGGACCTTGACCAACTTGATGTGAAGACCGCCTTTCTCCACGGCGATCTTGAGGAGGAGATCTACATGACTCAGCCCACAGGTTATAAAGCTGCAGGGAAAGAGGAGTTGGTATGTAAGCTGAAGAAATCGCTGTACGGTTTGAAGCAGTCTCCAAGACAGTGGTACAAGCGATTTGACAGCTTCATCAGGAAGAAGAAGTACACAAGAAGCCATTTCGATCCATGTGTGTACTACAACAAGTTACCATCGGGTGAGTATATCTATCTACTACTTTACGTAGATGATATGCTAATTGCTTCTAGGTCAAGATCTGCAATTGATTCTCTAAAGAAGACTTTATCGTCCGAGTTCGAGATGAAGGACCTGGGGGAAGCAAGAAAAGTATTGGGCATGGAGATCACAAGGGACAGGGATGCTGGCAGGATAAGCTTGACTCAGAAGGGCTATCTGGAGAAGGTACTGCAGAGGTTTAATATCGGGAAAGATACTAAGACTGTTAGTACACCAATGGCGCCGCACTTCAAGTTGTCAGCGAAGATGTCTCCAAGGAGTGTTCAGGAGCGTGAGCATATGACTCATGTTCCGTATGCCAATGCTGTGGGTAGCTTGATGTATGCGATGGTGTGTACAAGGCCGGATCTTTCACAGGCAGTCTCTATGGTAAGCAGATACATGCATGATCCTGGACTGGGTCATTGGGAAGCCGTGAAGTGGATCCTTAGGTACATCAAGGGAACTGTTGATGTAGGCCTAGTGTTTGAGAAGGACGACACCGGAAAGCAAGAGTGCATAGGATATGTGGATTCGGACTATGCAGGTGACCTCGACAAACGCCGGTCGACTACGGGGTATGTATTCACATTCTCACAGGCACTGGTGAGTTGGCGCTCCACACTTCAGTCCACAGTTGCGTTGTCGACGACAGAGGCGGAGTATATGGCCTTGACCGAGGCCATGAAGGAGGCGATTTGGCTTCAGGGTTTGCTAGATGACTTGGGAGTGGAACAGGAGATCTTGAAGATACACTGTGACAGTATGAGTGCCATTTATTTGGCAAGGAACCAAGTCTACCATGCAAGGACGAAGCACATTGATGTCAGGTATCACTTTGTTCGGGAGATTCTGGAGGAAGATGACATCAACTTGTTGAAGATTCATACTTCGGAGAATCCGGCCGATATGCTTACAAAGGTGGTGTCGGGAGTAAAGTTTGCACACTGCAAAGACTTGCTCCAGATCCTTCAGGTGAATTGAGCTTGCTGAAGATCATTTGGATGAACTACGGATGGCTTGATCCCTTGGGCAAGGGGTACGTAGGCAACCAAATTGGTGCAGCCGCTATTGAGTCAGTGTTCGGCTCAGATTTAACAATCTTCACCGAGGTGGAGAATTGTTGGAGGAGAGAGTACAGTAGAGGAGATGAGGTCATGCCAGGTGCTGTTGAAGACTGCCAAGGATTCTACGACGAAAGGCGAAGGACAGCGGGCAAGAAAAGCAGCAGCAGAAAAAGACAGAGGTCGGTCGACGGTCCGGTCGACCGACGTGCACAATGTGCACAGGATTTGAGCGGTCGACCGGACCGGTCGACCGGAGAAGCTGTCTGCAGGAAACCCAACTCTCGGTTTGTTTCGGTCGACCGGTCCGATCGACCGTGAGAGGGAGTCGGTCGACCGGACCGGTCGACCGATAGTCGGATCTGGGCGAAAATTGCTGTTTCGGGAAGTTATGTATTTAAGCTCTAATTGTAATTTTTTAGGGTTTAGAGCCTACAGAAAGAAAAGCTGCGGACTCTCTTGTACTCTAAGAGATCCAGAGCTATTGTAATCATCTTCTAAATTGAAATCTCTCTCCGTAGATTGCCCCGAGGACGTAGGCAAGTTGGCCGAACCTCGTTAGATCTTTTGTTTGCGATTGGGTTGTTCTTCTTGGTTTTGATTTCATTGTTCTGAGATTGAGATCTGATAGATCCTCTATTGGGTTGTTGTCTGTCGCGCACAACAGAATGACCATGAATACGATGAATGTATTGATATGTACACAATAATATCATAGTATGTATCACATTTAATATTGTAGTAGATGAGATAAAAAGTAATATAAGTCTTTCTGTTTAATTTATCTTTAACCATATCCATTTTTACATATCCGATTAATATCCACATCCGATCTGCTAATATCCGATTTATATCTGATATCCGATTTTGACGGATACGGATATCATTTTTTCACATCCGCCAATATCCGTATCCGTATATGTATCCGAAGGTTGGGTGCGGATATGAATATGGTAGAGGAATATCCGATCCGTATCCGATCCGATGGCACCCCTAGTGACAGGGATAGGCCAGGGCAAGGGCGACCATCGCGCCGGGCTACCGAGCCCATGAGTGTCTGAGTGAAGTGGCTGGCTTGAGCACGCCCTAGAGCGCCCACGAGGGCTGTGCTGTAGGCGGCTGCGACCGGACTGGAAGCGGCCCATATATAGCCCAGCGCAGCGCCCCCAGGAGGGCGACGGTGTGAGACACTGTGGCCCGTTGCGAGCCCAGCCCAAGCCTGGCTTGTTCATGCCACATCGTGCACACAAAGGCAACAATGTAGGCAGCAACAAGGAAAGTCGTGCTTAGCCATGTACCCGGATCCAGCGCGCTCGAACGGGCGGCATTGCGGTCTGGATGGGCCACACGTGGGCATGCACAGCTGGTATCTGTCAGGACGAGCAGACCTTCGAACGTGTGCACGGACAAGCTGAGAGACCGGGGCGGGGTCGACACACAGCGTGACCCGCGGGGTCGAAGGGACAACACCACTGGGGATAGGCTGAGAACTTGTACTTTTGTGATTGCGGGACACTTCATGCTATAAATCAGATCAACGTGGGCTAGTAAACAAACTGAAACCGCTCTAAGACCCATTTTTGACTAAATACACATAAGAAATTATACCCTAAATTAACATTGATAGTTCACAAAGGGCCTGTTTAGTTAAGGGTGGAAGTGAGGAAGTGAAGAAGTGAAAAGTGGTAACAGTTCCCTTTGTAACTTGGGAATTGGTTAGTAAGTTTTCGGTGCTTGGATGTTGTTGGGAAGTGTGGTTTGAAAATGTTATGTCTTTTCCGGCGTTTGAATGGTAATGTGAAAGTGAAAGTGAAAAAGTTAGAGCACAAAATTGACCGCTAGCATTCTGAAAGTGAGGAAATGGTTGTGTAAAAAAGAAAGAGAAAAGAAAAAGAACATTTTTCATTTTTCTTTTTTGGTTTTTGGATGAAAAGCGGAAATGGGAAAAGACACTTCCCACTTTCTCACTTCCACCCAATTCCTTGAATCTAAACAGCCCCAAAATGGAAGTGGGAGGTGAAGTATTAGTGGTAGCAAATTGTTTAGAATTAAGCTCTTAAAAACACCATAATATTTTCATCGTAACGAAGAATACGATTTTAAAAATTTATTCTTAGGAGCGGGAGATGATTCCGAGCATCTTTTAAAGTCTCATTCCCGCCCGCTGCGACCAAAGTTTTAACTATCTTAGTTTTCACTGTATTGCTAAAATAAATGTGCTATTCATGTAAGATTCCAAATGAAACACAACCTAAATAATATGAACTTATACGTGATTAGGTCATGCCTGCAAAAAATTTCATTGCTGATATCCTGAAAGGAGAGAAACTAAAAGGTGACAATCATGACATCTGGCGCTGGAAAATCGAGCATCTGCTGAACGTAGATGACATCGTATTTGTTGGAATATGAAGAATATATATGTGAATCTTTGAATTGAATTACGGCGAGATCTGTTGAGCGAATCAATTGGATGATGGTTGGAGTGTGTTCTCCTTCCAATGGTGATGCACGTGGTATATTCACATGTTCAATTCCGACTTCGAATGAATGAGATATTCAAATCTAAAGATTGTCTAATTCAAATCCAAATGCGACTAAAAGTAGCTAAAAAACATTTAGTCCCACATTGACTATGGGATGGAAGTTCGTAATGTTTAAATAGAGAAAATTGAGAATAAAGGGCGTGCCCTTTGGGTACTTGGAGTTTTCGCGCGCGATTGGGAGGGAACTATGCCCGCACATGCGCGCGCGCCGCCGCTGGCGGCGGTGGCGGCCAGCCGGTGCCGGGTCTGGGTTCGGGTTCCCTACCCGGCCTGCCGCAACTGTTGAATAATTTTGGACCGTTATGCCCCTCCCGGAGCGCTATAAATAGCGCTCCAGTTTCTCATTCTAAGACACATCAAAAACGAAAATCTCTTCTCTTTCTCTGCGTTCTGAACTGCAAAGTGAGTTACTGCGTTCTGAATTGGGAATTGGAGTTCTGAAGTAACTTCCAGCGAGAAGTGGGAAAGTCAGTTTCCGAAGCGACTTTCAAAAGAGATTCTGCAAATTCGTTCTGAAAGAGGGCTCAGAAAATTCAACAGATTCTTTAATAGAATTGTTGTCTGAATCTGGGACTTCTGAAGAAGAATATTCTTCAACCTTCCTTCTTCCTCTACAGTGGGTGCTCCTACAAAGTAAAGGCAAATATTCTCCCGAAATTTGTCTTTGTCCTACTGCTTCAACAATCCTGTGAAGGTACTAGTTAACTATGGTTCGATCGTACGGTGATTTGGTAGTGCTATCCAAATACCGTGAAGGAATGTTGTATCTTGGGAGACCAGCGTCCAGTAAACCGTTACACCGGTGCGGGGGACGTAATTGTCTTAAGGAGATTCGCTCTAAGCGTACCTCACTCCAAGTACTGTATAAGTGAATTAATTTTTTTATACAGGGGATATACTGATACTCAGTATATTGAGACTGATTATACCAGTCTAATTGGTATTTAACCAAGGAAGAAATTGAAAGGTGGTTCTTAAATTAAGGAACGTTCTATTGAACGGAAAACCTCCCACCTGATATTTACATACCTGGCCAATTAGATTGTCGATATTTCAGTGATATTGATTAGTTGTCAGATTGATCCCCAGAAAACAACAATCTTAAGACAATTATTGTATTGAAGTTTCTTACTTCTGTTCTGCTTGAACTTGCAGAAAATTTTTGAGACTAATCAGGATAGCTCTAGCAAGGCACCAAACATGCAGTTACAAACTTTGATGCCTACTCCACTTCCTAACCCGAAGCCTGAGAAGCCAGAAAAATTTGACGGCACATAATTCAAGAGGTGGCAACAGAAGATGCTCTTCTACTTGACCACTCTTCATCTGGTCAAATTCCTGCAAGAAGATTCACCAGAACCCGGAACTGTTCGGGACTCAGTCCTTACAGTCGATGCATGAACTCAAGGTGACTTCCTTCGCCGAAATTATGTTTTAAATAGACTGGATGACTCTCTTACAATGTCTACAGTCTCATCACAACGGCAAAGAAGTTATGGCCAGTCTTGACAAGAAGTACAAGACTGAGGATGCTGGTACCAAGAAGTTCATCGTAGGACGATTTCTGGAGTACAAAATAGTGGACAGCAAGACTGTAATCAGTCAGGTGCAAGAGTTCCAACTTATCTTGCACGAGATAGAAGCCGAAGGTATGATTCTAACTAAAACCTTTCAGGTTGTTACTATCGTGGAGAAACTCCCACCTGCGTGGAGAGATTTCAAGAACTACCTGAAGCACAAGTGAAGGAGTTGGAGTTAGAAGATCTCATTGTGAGGCTTCGAATCGAGGAGGACAACCGAAAGTCCGAGAAAAGGAGCAGTAAGAACTCCTATGAAGCCAGAGCTAATATGATCGAATACTCAAAGGGGAAAGCGTTTACTTCCAAAGGCTTAAAGCGGAAGAAAACTTCCCAGGGGTACAAAGGCAAGGTCCAAGACGACAAGAACATGCGCTTCAAGGGAACCTGCTACATCTGCAACAAAGAAGGACATAAGGCGAATGAATATCGCAGCCGTCTCAAAAAGACAAGAAGAACCATCCACAGGTAAACTTGACCGGCCATACATCGCCAAGCCTTTCAGCTGTGGTGTCAGAGGTGAATCTGACAACCAACAATAAGGATTGGTGGGTAGACACTGGGTCTACTCGGCACATCTGCTCTGAGAAATTATTATTCTCTGAATATCAAAAACTAGAGCAAGATGAGCAACTATTCATGGGAAACTCAGCCGTCTCAAAAGTTGAAGGAAAAGTAAGGTCATCCTGAAGTGGACATCTGAAAAAGAGCTTACTCTGAACGAGGTGCTACATGTTCCAGATATACGCAAGAATTTGATCTCCGGATCAATACTTAGTAAGAAAGAATTTAGAATGGTTTTTGAATCAGATAAATTTGTACTTACTAAGGGAGTGATGTATGTGGGAAAGGGTTATCTTGTTGACGGACTTTTAAAGCCAATGTTGCAGTGTAGATAAAAAGTCTGTGTATTTATACCCGAAGCTTATAAATAAAGGAAAATCTTTTGTTTATTTGCTTGAGTCTCCTATTTTATGGCATGCTAGATTAGGGCATGTAAATTACAAGTCATTAAAGAACTTGTCTAATCTAGGATATATTCTTATACTCAACTTGGAAGAAATTCACAAGTGTGAGATTTGTGTTGAGGCCAAGTTGGCGAAAAATTCATTTCACTCAATAGATCGAAATACAGAACCTTTAGGGTTAATTCATAGCGATCTGTGTGACTTGAAGTTTATGCCAACTAGAGGCGGTAAAAAGTATTTTATTAATTTTATTGATGACTGTACAACATACTGTTATGTGTATCTTTTAAACAGTAAGGATGAGGCAATAAATATGTTTATAACATATAAAGTCGAAGTTGAGAATCAACTCAACAAGAAAATCAAGATTCTAAAATCCGATAGAGGCAGAGAATATGAATCAAATGATTTTAGTGAGTTATGTGCTAAATTTGGTATAATTCATCAAGCAACAGCACCATATACTCCTCAGCAAAATGGAATTGCTGAACGAAAGTACAGAACTTTCAAGGAGATGGTCAATTCCATGCTCGTAAGTTCTGGAGCTCTGCAGAACTTGTGGGGGGAAGCTCTATTAACTGCAAATTATATTCTAAATAGAGTACCCCACAAGAAACTTGGTCTTATACCATTTGAGTTATGGCATGGAAGGACACCTTCCTACCATTACTCAAAATGTGGGGGTGCCTTGCAAAGGTGCTAGCACCATTACCTAAAAAGACTAAGTTGGGAGCAAAAACTATGGATTGCATATTCATAGGCTATGCCTTGAATAGTAGTGCCTACAGATTTCTGATTCATAAATCAGAAATACCAGATATTCATGTAAACATGATTATCGAATCTAGAGATGCTGTGTTCTTTGAAGACATCTTTCCATACAAACGAGAAGCAGATAAGACTTCTGGGAAAAGAACACATGAGATGGCATTCAGGGACGAAAGTCCCGAGGAACCGATTGTTAATGCGGAAATTGAACCAAGAAGAAGTCAGAGATCTAAAATCTCAAAATCTTTTGGTCCAGATTTCATAGCATACGCTATTGAAAGCGAGCCTCAAACATTTAAAGAGGTTATGTCAACCCCAGAAGCACAAATGTGGAAGGAAGCTATAAATAGCGAAATAGAATCCATACTAAGTAATCATACTTGAGAATTGACAAACTTGCCTCCTGGCAGTAAACCAATTGGGTGTAAGTGGATTTTCAAAAGAAAATTAAAATCTGATGGATCTATGATAAGTACAAGGATAGATTAGTAGCCAAGGGTTATCGACAAAAAGAAGCACTTGACTACTTTGATACTTATTCACCAGTAACAAGAATAACATTCATTTAGATATTGATTATAATTGCAGTATTGCATAACTTAGATATCCATCAAATGGATGTCAAGACTGCATTCTTAAATGGTGAATTAAATGAAGAGATATATATGGAGCAACCTGAAGATTTATAGTCAAGGGCCAAGAACACAAGGTGTGTAAATTGGTAAAATCCTTATACGGTCTAAAACAGGCTCCAAAACAGTGGCATGAGAAATTTGATAGTGTCATGATCAAATATGGATTCACTATCAATGAATGCGATAAGTGTGTTTACACTAAAATAGTTAGAAATGCATGTATCATTATTTGTCTTTATGTAGACGACATATTGATACTTGGGACTAATATTGAAATTATTAAGTCCACTAAAAGAATGTTATCCAACAGTTTTGACATGAAGGATCTGGGGGTTACTGATGTAATTTTAGGAATTAAAATCACCAGAACACCAGATGGAATCAGTCTATCTCAATCTCACTACGTGGATAAGATGATAGAAAGATTCAAGGATCATGGGATAAAGGAGAAAACAAATCCTTTTCCCCCACACGTCCACCTTCATAAGAAACAGGAACTGGAATACGTCAGTTGGAGTATTCTCAGATTATCAGAAGTCTAATGTATTTGATGAATTGCACTAGACCCGATATTGCTTACGCTGTAAGCAAGTTAAGCAGATACACTAGTAATCCTAGTGATCTACATTGGACTGCTCTACTACGAGTATTAAGTTACGTATCACATACCAAGGAATATGCCTTGAGATATGGACAGTATCTACCTGCACTTGAAGGATACAGTGATGCTAATTGGATTGCAGATTCTGAGGAATCAAAATCAACTAGCAGATACGTATTTACTCTAGGAGAAGCAGCGTTTCTTGGAAATCTTCTAAGCAAACATGTATTGCCCGTTCCACTATGAAATCGGAATTCATAGCCTTAGATAAGGCCGGAGAAGAAGCAGAATGACTTCGACAATTCCTTGAAGATATACCATTATGGCAAAAGCTAGTGCCCGCTATATGTATACACTGCGATAATCAAGCAGCTATATCTAGGACACAAATATTATATACAACGGTAAGTCTAGACATATTCGTCGTAGACATAATACTGTGAAGCAGTTGCTCTCAAATGAAATTATCTCTATTGACTTTGTATCGTCAAAGGATAATTTAGCGGATCCGCTTACTAAAGGTTTAAGTGGAGAGCGTATAAACTACGCATCGAGGGGAATGGATCTAAAAGCCTAACCTTATCGAGTCAGCTTAATGAAATCTCACTTAGCGACTGGAGATCCCACGGACTAAGTTTAAGAGGAAAAACTAGTTATGATTGACTCAGCAAGTAAGCACTTGGGAGCTTGACTCCAATCCATTCCTAAGGTGCACATAAGTGCTTTTCTACAAGTAGATTAAGGATAAGCTTAACGCTTTTAATGATGCCTATATCTTGTTACTAAACAAGTAGAGTAGAGTAGACTACTCTTAATAGGACAATCACCTATGTGAGTATAGAGTTGGGTCGGCTCTTTGAGAATTTCTATGGAGGCTGTTATTCCCTAAAGATACTCTCTGAAAGCAAGAATGTCCAGGCCAAAACGGACACAACCGAGAACCAAAGTTGATTTGAAAAGTCACTGTGTGAAGCTTGTTGACTTGGCTTACAATAACGGCTAACAGTTCAAGACTTAGTTTACTGTTTAGCCAGTAAGTCCGATAAACCTTTCGCTATAGAAGGTTCAAGACCTAGTTCACCTATCCTGATGCAGTTTCTTTTCTAAAGTACCTTTCACAATAGAGTCAGTCTCTTTGTGTGTCATTTTCTTGAATCTTCATTCATTGTGGGTGATTGTTGGAATATGAAGAATATATATGTGAATCTTTGAATTGAATTACGGCGAGATCCGTTGATCGAATCAATTGGATGATGGTTGGAGTGTGTTCTCCTTCCAATGGTGATGCACGTGGTATATTCACATGTTCAATTCCGACTTCGAATGAATGAGATATTCAAGTCTAAAGATTGCCTAATTCAAATCTAAAATGGGACTAAAGGTAGCTAAAAGCATTTCGTCCCACATTGGCCATAGGATGGAAGTTCGTAGTGTTTAAATAGAGAAAATTGAGAACAAAGGGCGTGCCCTTTGGGTACTTGGAGTTTTCGCACGCGATTGGGAGGGAACTATGCCCTCACATGCGCGCGCCACCGCTGGCGGCGGCGGCAGCGGCCGGCCGGTCGGCGCCGGCGCCGGGCCCGGGTCTGGGTCTGGGTTCGGGTTCCCTACCCGGTCCGGTTCTTTTTGAATCAGGTCTCACGGGTATGGGTTGCTAGCATACCCGCTCCGCTATCCGAATCCAAACCGCCCGCCAACAGCTGTCTGAAAACAGTCTGTGTAGTTGGGCGGTTAGATCGAACAGTTGCAACGGTTCAGACTGAACCGCTGCAACTGTTGAATAATTTCAGACCGTTATGCCCCTCCCGGAGCGCTATAAATAGCGCTCCAGTTTCTCATTCTAAGACACACCAAAAACGAAAATCTCTTCTCTCTCTCTGCGTTCTGAACTGCGAAGTGAGTTACTGCGTTCTGAACTGGGAATTGGAGTTCTGAAGTAACTTTCAGCGAGAAGTGGGAAAGTCAGTTTCTGAAGCGACTTCCAAAAGAGATTCTGCAAAATTCGTTCTGAAAGAGGGCTCAGAAAATTCAACAGATTCTTTAATAGAATTGTTGTCTGAATCTGGGACTTCTGAAGAAGAATATTCTTCAACCTTCCTTCTTCCTCTACAGTGGGTGCTTCTACAAAGTAAAGGTAAATATTCTCCCGAAATTTGTCTTTGTCCTGCTGCTTCAACAATCCTGTGAAGGTACTGGTTAACTACGGTTCGACCATACGGTGATTTGGTAGTGCTATCCAAATACCGTGAAGGAGTGTTGTATCTTGGGAGACCAGTGTCCAGTAACCCGTTAGCACCGGTGCGGGGGACGTAATTGTCTTAAGGAGATTCGCTCTAAGCGTACCTCACTCCAAGTACTGTATAAGTGAATTAATTTCTTTATACAGGGGATATACTGATACTCAGTATATTGAGACTGATATATACCAGTCTAATTGGTGTTTAACCAAGGAAGGAAATTGAAAGGTGGTTCTTAAATTAAGGAACGTTCTATTGAACAGAAAACCTCCCACCTGATATTTACTGACCTGGCCAATTAGATTGTTGATATTTCAGTGATATTGATTAGTTGTCAGATTGATCCCAGAAAACAGAAGTATTTGCGATATCCGATAAAGCATGACGTTGGCTGAGAGCTCTTCCGATAAGGTGAAGCAGCAGTATCAGGCATGGGCGAACACCGAGCTAGTGCTCGATATATGATGCTAAATGCATGCAAAATGATTTGATAAGTGGGTGCAAGCACCATGAAATGGCTAAAGACATGTGGGAGGCACTCAAGGAGAACTTTGGGGTGACCTTCTTCACGAGCTTGCATACCCTGATCACTATTGTTGATATCTTGTTTATAACTATTTCGCATATGAGACAAGTCAAATCACCTCCGGTTGCCCTAGAATTTTGCAGGCATACTCCCATGGACATTTCCCATTTTTAGGAATTTCCTGTTTTTTGTGAATTTTTTTTTTGGATCCGGGCACCAAGTATTTTCTTAGAAATTAAAAGATTATTTTTAACTTTTTCCCCTCTTTTACCCCTCTTTTACCGCTTGCCCATCTGTCAACTGACATGACAAGTTTGGGTGTCAGGACCCTGGCTCTCATATCTTGTTTGTTTTTTTCCCTTAGTTTTCTTTTTTCTTTTCCTTTCTCTTTTCTCACTTGTCGGTCTGCTGATATGGTAGGTTTGGGAGCTAGGACCCTTGGCGCCCATTACTCTTTTCTAATTTTCTTTTCTTTTTCTTTTATTTTTACCCCTTGCTTAAGAATACTGGCTCTCCACATTCATAAATACCCCCGTGGTGCCCAATCTCAACAAGTCTAGTCTCCGAGGAAAGACGCATAAAAATGGCTAGATTGTTGACTCAATCAACGACTGGTGCTCAAAAATTCCTATTATTTTTTTAGGTTGCTGCCGGTAGGAAAGGAGTTGCCAAGGGAGGAGCTCGATCATCTTCACGGCATAGAAGCTTCTAAACTTTTCTCTTTCTTTTTTCTTTATTTATTACTTTCTTAGAATAGTTTTTTATTGCTTTGCTAGGTTAAATTTTTACTACTTTTTAAAGTTAAATTCTCTTGCCTTCTTAGCTTAGAACTAATCTAGGGTTTCACATCACATATTATCATCTTACATCTCTTTTAAATAAAACCTGCATAAATTGTCACCTAATTTTAGGAGTTGGATTAATCGATCCTGGTGTGTCATCCCACTGGCGAGTTTTCAATAACCTAGCTATTTTTCTTTTGCTTTCTTGTATAGAATTATTTACTATACATTTTCCCTAACCCCGTTTTAATTGTTTTCTTTTTGCTTGCAAGAAGAACTCACTTCTTTATGGTGGGAGCGTCCATAAGGAACGAAAAGGACCATAAATCTTCCTATTTTCGTTGGTGGCGATTGCGATTATCAATTATTCATCATCATCGCGATGGGACTTCGCTCGGTGAAATTTTTCTAAATACTTTCGCTAAAAGCTTTTGTAATTGAGAGGTCTTTTCTTATTTTATTTCTTTTTGTTTTCTGTTATTTCTTTATTTGGGGAAAGCGTGTAATATATAGATAAACTAGTACTCCGAAATCTCTAATACCACACCCCAAGTGGAATCTGTGCAAAAAGTGGCTGTTTTTAAAGGGTAATTAGTTTTTTAACCTTTTATTTTGCAGGATAATAAGTATTTTTACTAACTAGTTTTTTTTTTTACTGTATAGATTAGTTTCTGCAACACTGCAGATTTTTCTAAAATAGATTTAAAAAATAAAAATATTTTCTGATCTGGGTGTCCACTTCTCATCCAATTTATCCTTCGCGTTGAAGTTCCAGCCATCGAAACAATTGCACCAAAAACCTTGCAGGCGGTAACATTTGCCATGGACGCACAAGCTGTAGATGAAATTGCACTAATAAATAGAATGGCCAGCTTATCTCAAGCTGATATCAGCTGGTTGATAAATGTCTACCTATAAGTAACATGGACACTTCATCTACTCCCGCCCAAGGGAATGTCACTACATTCACGTATCCCACACAAGATGAACAATTGAACTCAAGTTGTACTTCACCAGGAAGCATCTTGCGTACTAATCGCGAACCCCTTCGTGGATTCACGACCTACTTTGCAAAAAACTGTTGCCCAAAAGACTCCAACCTTCAACCACAATGCACAAACTTCAAACAACATGCATTCACAACCAGGGGTGCCATCGGATCGGATACGGATCGGATATTACCTCTACCATATCCATATCCGCACCTAACCTTCGGATACGGATACGGATACGGATATTGGCGGATGTGGAAAAATGATATCTGTATCCGCCAAAATCGGATATCAGATATAAATCGGATATTAGCGGATCGGATACGGATACTAATCGGATATGTTAAAAATGGACATGATTAAAGATAAATTAAATAGAAATACTTATATTACTTTTTGTCTCATCTACTACAATATTAAATGTGATACATACTATGATATTATTGTGTACATATCAATACATTCATCGTATTCATTGTCATTTGACTTCTATAACAATAGATTACACGTCCTCTGGTGCTAAATGCCGATTCGGATGACATAATTGATGTCGAAATACTCAAAATATCATGTGGTGCTTTTGTAAGAATCGAATACTTTTCACTATTACTTTTTCACCAACTCAAAATATCAAAATTTAATACCTTATTCCATTGAAGAATAGTCTTCTCCATACCGATATCATTATGAAGCACGCAACATTCGGATATCGGATCGGATACGAATAAGATATTACTTTTACCATATCCGTATCCGCACCTACCTTTCGGAGACGGATACGGATACAAATATTGACGGATGTGAAAAAATGATATCCGTATCCGGATTGGAGGCGGATTCGGATGCGGATATCCGCGGATAATCCGTATCCGGTGGCACCCCTATTCACAACCTTCCACTGCTAATTATAACCAAGAGGGAAGCGCATCTCAACTCTGTGGAGGACCAACCTTCAAAAGGATTCGTCCCTCCTTTCAACTCACCTCTTTCTCTCTCTGCCTTTCATTAGTTCTTCTTTGATGCAGGAAAGAGTGCTTGACTTGATACAGGAACATGCGGGAACAAAGTGTACAGGCAGAAATCCTTTTTTGACTTCTGTAGGACATCGTCGTTCGTGCTACCTCTACGCTTGAAATATCCAAAGATTACTTCATAGAAAGGGAATTCAGATACAGATGATTGGCTCAATATTTTCTGCATACGCAGTCAGTCGGGATTGATTATCAATTTGTTCCACTGTACATTAGAAGATGTCACCCTCAAGTTCAACTCTCTGAAATCCGAAAGCTGCGGTACTTCAACAAAGGCATTGACTTTTTCGTCTTCGATTCGGCAATAAAGTCCAACGCATGCCCACCATCAACGATCTTCTGAATACAACAATGAAGCTGGACGAGAACTTCATGGATTATGTAACACGATGGACGGACCTATAATCAAAGTCAGGACTTATTTTGTCGGAGAATCAATTCGTGGACCTGATCATGAACAATGCTGACCCAGCAACAAAGAGTTGGCTTGCCTTGAGGCACTGTCTTAATTTTGCACATCTCACAGATGAAAGACCTCATGTACAAGAAATGATGCGAGCAAGAGTCCTCCAGCCAAATAATGTCCAAATCGATGAACCTACAAAAGAGATGGACAATGTTCAAGGAGGAGCTAATGCCCGACGAAACTCACAAAACAACGGAGCTAACAACAATTGGAACCGATGTGGCAATGACAATAATGGAAATCAAAGACTGAAAGGAGGCCCAAAAAGGGACTTTGTATAGAATTAGTTGCGCAAATAGAACTCGGGCACATACTAAGTTGAATTGGGAAGTAGAACGATCTCCTCTCAGGCTGGCTAATTCTCAATGTGGCGAGCAACATATTTTTGAATGCAAGATAATGAAGCATGCAGCCCCATTTATGCTATGAAGACACAGAAAGAAGAGAAAACTCCACTCTCCCTGAACAACAACGTGACAATGTCTTCCTCATGCCAAGAGCCGCCAAGGAAAGTGACTTGTTCTCTAAACTCCCAGATAGAGCCATCACTTTCGACACTCCACTGGCAAGAATTCGAGGGAAGATCCCTATTGCCGAGCCGAAAGATATAGAAACATAATCAAAATGAAGAGTTCCTTTCGGAGCAAACAAATCAAGAAACGAACCGGGCTCGAGATGAAGAAGTTGATCCAAATACTTTCAGCCATCTTTCCAAATAAGAAACCAATGAGTCGATTTCTACTCGCTCTGACCAAGATCTTCCTCCCAAGAAGTATATCGATTCGCTAATTCCACTAGGATATGAAAAACAACAAATGACTCTCGACGATTTGCCAGAGATGGGCGATGTTGCAAAAGAGAAAGAACGCGTGATTGAAGTAGTCATCATAGGCGAGCAATTAAGAGAAAATGACATGGCCATTGAAGAAACCAAGTCAGTATTACCATTGGAAGATGAGTCATCTGTACGGAGAGAGGAGATAGAGGAGATAGAGGAGATAAAGGAGATAGAGGAAGATAGCACAGAGACTGGAAGTCGAATGGAGCAAGAACGGCTCATGCAGCAGGCCAGGACAGAGCTCGGTCCACCGCCGGTCGACCGGTGGACAAGGCAGATCGACCGTCCGGTCGACCGTTGTGCACGACTTGCACAGGCATGACCCGATTGACCGCCCGGTCGACCGTGACATGGGAGCGATTGACTGCCCAGTCGACCGACTGACATTGGCTTCTCTCGGTTGGTGTCAGTCGACCGGACCGGTCGACCGGGCATAGGGGACCGACAGAGGCGTTTTGACTCCTTTCTGAATTCGGACTCCTTTTCTATTTTGGGGTCGAATCCAATCAGAGTTTCCTAAATCCCTGAGACTTTGTGGCTATAAATAAGGGTTAGAGCCCTCATGTATTGTATCACTAGAAATCTCTCAAAGTATCCTTCTTGTATTATGTAATACCCCGTTCCCGGAATACGTACTTAGTTGCGTATTCAGATTTTCGATCGTATTTTTCGATTTGTTTTCCTGTATTTATTCTGTATTATGAATTCCTTGTATGATTGTTTTGTCTTGGAATTGGATTCGTGGATTCGGAGTCAGCCCTAGTCTGAACCGAAGACCCGATTATAGTATATTATTCGATTTGGCCTTTCCGGTGATTAGATTTGACCGATTTCAGTTTCAAATATTATTTTCCAATATATTAGATTTTCTGTGATTTTCTGGATTTTTCTTGGATTAAATTGAATTTCTTCAAAACCGGTGTCGGCCAGTGCCGCTGACCGATTCCCGGATTTTTAATTCTCAAATTGTTTGGAATTTCATGATGGTCCTTTAGACTTTATCTTTTAGAATTACATTTCCTACTTAAATACTTTTTCTGAGAATTTTATGACTTTACGAAAATTCCATCGGAGTCGGTAGGTAACTGATTCCGGGATTTTAGTTTTAAAACTATAAAGTATTTCTTCAAACGGATTTCACTATTGGTCTTTATATATTATTATTGATTTTTGGTAATTATTTCGAGTCGTTCCGAGGTACTTGAATTTCGGACGATTTCGGTATTTTCCGAAATGATTTCCACATCTTTGACCTTAACCCGGGTATCTGTCTATTCAACAGTTTCATTTGAGTTCAAGAGAAAATATCTTCTCCTTTATATTTCTTTTCTTTTCCTTTTCCTTTATTTCTTTTCTCCACAACCACAAGTTTTTCCATTTTTCAAAATTCTAATCTTTTCCAAAAATTCCAACTCCACACACTTCCTCACCTACTTCCTCATTAAATGCCCATCTTTTTCTCTCTCTCCCATGGCCGGCCAAGTGTGGCCAAAGGAGACACCTCACCTCCCTTTTTGCAATAAAGCCCATCTCTTCTATCTAAATTACAACTCCTTCACAAATTCCAAAACATATATAAACCACTCCTTTACACTTCTTTTCCTTTTTCTTCATTTCATCAAAGAGAAGTAGCCTCACCTCTTCCTTCTCCATCTCAAACTCAAACCCTAACTCCAAAAGCACCTAGGTCTTCTTCATATCCATCTCAAGCAACCACAACTCTTGGATTTGGATCGCATCTCTCTTCGTCGGAAGTATCGCCAAAGATCAAGTTGGTGATATCGTCGACTACGACCTTTCGGAACTCGTATAAGCTTCACATAACCATTCCAAGTGAGTATTTTTACTCACCAAGACTTGTTCCATTCCTAGTATACTTGTATCTCCATATCTTGTGTTCACATGTCATAAAAATCACATTTTTAGTCATCAAGAACAATCACCAAATTCTGTTCTGTAATCTGCTTCCCGACCATGATTAGTCGACTTGACCTAGAACCTAGTCGACTAGAAACCCTTAGCTGAAACGTAGCCTTTTCTGATTACACAGTTTTAGTCGACTAGTCCCTATTACCAGTCGACTAGAGATGCCTAGTCGACTACTCTCTTAACCCTAGTCGACTAATTTCCCCATGATCCCAGAATCCCAACTCTCGGCTCCAGTCGACTTAGCTTAGATATTAGTCGACTTGAGACCACTAGTCGACTACTATTTTTACCCTAGTCGACTTACCTCTTCCTGAGACAAAACCCTAACTCTCTGTATCACAGATTTAGTCGACTTAAGTGTCTGTTAGTCGACTTGACCTTCTATTAGTCGACTACCCCTCCTAACCTAGTCGACTAACATTTCCTGAATCAGAAACCCAACTCTCTGTTACACAGTTTTAGTCGACTAGACCCTACTGTTAGTCGACTAACCCTTCTATTAGTCGACTATTCCCTTGACCTTAGTCGACTAACTTAGGCTGTTTGTTATAGTTAATTTCTTTCTTAACTTTGGATCTTATACCTGGTTCATGTACTTCATGACTTGTACTTCATGACCTATTACTTGATGTGTATCACCTCTTGTCGCTTCACATTTCTATGTTTATGTATTGCCAAACATTTGCTTGTTTCATTATGATGCTTGTACCATGCATGTGATGTTCTTGCTTCTTTATTGAATACCATGCGTGGCGGACCCTTCGAAGTCGTCGAACTCTGCATTGTCCCTATGTTTCCACTTGTCTTGCCATAATTCAGAACTATCAGTTTCATGTTTCCTTTTAACACATGTATATCACCTGACATGCCACTACTTTGCTAGACCCTATTGTTATGTCATGACTGACCCGGCCTATTATCAATCTATTGTTATGTTTTATTGCTTGTGATATATCACCACCTTGTCATGCTATCTTTTAAAACCAAGCATGATACACCTGACTTTGTAATTATTATGTTTACGGGAATCCTGTCTTGTTTTATGGAACTAAGTGCCACACCATACTCGGTGGGGGCCACCTCTAGAATCCACCCCCTCAGAACAAAGTGCCACATGGAACAAAGTGCCACACCTCACGGTGGGGGCCACCTCTTGAATCTGTGGGGGCCACCTCTTGAATCTGTAGGGCTATTCCTATTATGACCGTTTATTTCCGTTAAACTAATAATTATGCTAATAAGTTACAACTTGAATGGAGAATGGGAGGAAGTGATGGATGCCGGAATGATATCTTGCTTATAGTGATGGGATATAAAAGTATATATATATATATATATATGTATATATACTGGCGGTAAGTGTTATGATATTACTGTTAGGGGGACTTTGGGCCTCCAAAGCCGGTTCCAGGTGTATGGAAACCACTATAAGAAGTTCTATCAGTTCTCCATCTACTTCTGTGAACAAACCTCGGATAGCTTATATATGGATGTATGTGTGATGGGATGTACACCCGGGCACATACCTAGATATATGGGTCAGACGAGTAATAATAATAATAGAGACCTGTTATGTTATGACTCCTAGTCTACTTGTTATGTCATGATTCCAGTGATGATTCCTGTTTTGATGTTTGTTACGATTCTTATCATTCTTGTTATATATTCCCGTTTTGACTGTCATATGATTTGCAACTCTGATTCTATATGCTTGGGATTTCTGTGGCATGAGACAAAGGTATATATATGAGGGTTTCCTTGTTTGGATTATCCCCTCGATGTATTAGTCTCATGGGACCGTGACTTAAGCATATACAATCACTTTTGCCTGTAATCAGCTTTACCTTGCATTTCCTGTTTCATGATTATGCTATACCTGTTCTTGTATACCACTCTTGTGTTCTAACCCCTATTCTTGTCTCTTAGCCACTTGGCACATAGCCGGTTCATTGTTGGGAGGTCCTGACTCCCTTGGATTTGTATGTTCAGGTCTTGAAGCTTGGATTGCAGTGGAGCTGTCCACAGTAGATCAAGCTTTTCCTTGTAAGCTGGCAGCCTAGTTCCAGTTCTTTCGTGCCGGACTTTCCTTTTGACTCACGGGATCTTCATCCTACTCGTGAGCATTTTGTGTTTTTATTGTATATTCTACTTTGGGACTTGGTTGTGATAAAGGACATATATAATATGTATAGTTTATCATATCCTGAGATGACTTTGTATATGTACCTTTTATGTTGGCATGTGTATGTATACCACGCTTTGTGTTGTACTCTGATCCCTTGCTTGTACTTTTATGCTTAGCGTATATACGTGGGGGCACTTTCTGACCTACGTATATACGTTGCAGTGACGTCCCGTATCCGTGAAATCGGGGCGTTACATATTACTTTGTATTGATTGTTGAATCAATAAAATCCCTCTCTTCCTTGCCCCCGAGGACGTAGGCAAATTGCCAAATCTCGTTAAATACTGTGTTGATTTGCTTCTCTATTATTTATCTGTTCTTTTCATGTTGGGTATATCTCTGGCTGCATCTGTCTCTGTCTGGTTGGTGGATTCCTCAGAGAGGTTGTTACCAAGGCGCGCATAACAAGTGATATCAGAGCATCCCAGATTCATCGTAGGATCGTGTGTTGATTCCAAGGGCATCAATTGCTGTTTGACGGAGATCGTGTGTCGATCTTGAAGCAGCGTTGGGACTATTTATGGGATCATATGTCGATCTCAAAACAGCGTGTGGATCGCTCGAGTAATCAATTCGGAAGAGTAGATTGCTTCAGAAACTCTTTGAGGGTTTCGCATGAAGGTAAAGATCCTATTTTTATTTACTTTGTTTTATCTAACTTCATTTGCTTCCGCATTACTTTGAGGAATCAGTTGAGAAGATGGCTGGAGATAGTACATCTACGGTGAAATTCGTGAATCCACACCCGTTGAGGATTAATGTGGTAAAGTTGACGGCATGAACAACTTCGATATGTGGAGATGTGAGGTGATGGATGCACTGATGACATCAAATTTCGAGGACACTCTACAATTGGAGAAGAAGCACAATTCAACTACTGAAAAAGATTAGGACAAGATGAACCGAATGGCGTGTGGTTTGATCAGGTCTTGTTTGACACAAGACATCAACTATCAAGTGTTGCATGAAACATCCACGAGGCAGCTATAGGAGATTCTGGAGAAAAAGTATCTGACAAAAAGTGTTGAATCACCGTTGCAGTTGAAGAGTAAGCTTTATCATTTCCAGATGAAGAGAGGATGCTTATTAACAAACAAATGAATATCTACACAAAACGTTTTACAGATCTAGTTAATGTGGATGTGGAGATCGATGGAGAGGATAAGACGGTAATTCTATTAAATTCTCTTCCTGAAGAAGAGTATGAGACCTTTACTCTTACATTGATCAATGGAAGAAATTTCCTTAACTACAATTAGGTATCTGTTGCTCTTGTGAATTATGAAGTAAGGAGGCATGACAGACTGTCTTCTTCAGGGAGCACAACAGCAGAGGCATTGGCGGTAAGAGGCAGGAGTTCCAATCGGAAGGGAAGAGGTGATCAGAGAAGATCGAAGTCCAGATCAGGCTTCAGACATCTGAAGAGAAATCAGTGCGCCTTATGCAAGGAGCTAGGGCACTGAAAGTTGATTGTCCGAAGGCCAGAGGTAAGAAGAAGGAGCCGATGACCGCAGCAAATTTCGCAAAGGTGGTCAGTACCCATGCCAGCACTTCACAGGCGGATGGATCAGATTCAGACTCATCGGTATTCTTTTTCTCTGTTACTACTCCTACTGTTGGTTTCTCAGTTAATACTGAGTGGATCTTAGATATATGAGCTACCTATCATGTGTGCCCGAACAGGGACTGATTTTCTAGCTTTGAGAAGTTAGATGGATGTTCTATTGTTATGGGTAATGATCATCCATGTAATATAGAAGGGATGGGTGCAGTCCGTATCAAGACGGATGATGGGATAGTACAAGAATTGAAGGAGGTGAGGTATGTACCTCAACTCAAAAGGAATCTTATCTCTGTTGGTGCTTTAGAAACATTGGGTCTTGTGGTATCTATACGAGATGGTGTTCTTAAGATGATCAAAAGTTCAATGGTGGTTATGAAGGGCGTCCGCCGGAGAAATCTTCACTACTTGAAGGGTAGTATAGTTACAGGTCAGGTAGAGACTTTTATTTTTTCAGATGATGTTTGCATACAGGTCTAACAGATGAAGGTCAGACATGGAGGTGAAAAGTCTTTGCAAGCTCCAGGAAAGAAGGGATCATTGGAAGGTGTTGCTACCTGCAACTTGAAATTGGGTGGAGACGGCGTTCTGGACAAGAAGAAGGTAAAATTCAGCACCACAACTCACAACTCAGAAGGTCTTCTTAATTGTGTTCATGTAAGTACTTGGGGACTTACTAAGACTGCATCGCTTGGAGGTTAAAAGTACTTTGTCTCTTTATTAACAATTTAAATAGGCATTGTTGGATATATCCCATGAGATAAATGTGTGAAGCCCTAGATATGTTGGTGAAGTGGAAAGAAATAATGGAGAAGCAGACTGATAGGAAGATTAAGGAGCCGCAAATTGGTAATATTGAAAGATACAAGGACCAATTCCTACAATTTGGCCAGAACACTGTTGTTGGTACTCACTTCACAGATGGAATACATGGTTGGTTAAGGAGATAAACCGTTCCTTACTGGAGAAGGCTCGGTGTTTGTTGTCTAATGCACGATTAGACAAATTGTTTTAGGCTGAGGCGATTGTGTATGCTAGCCATCTCATAAATGGATTATCATCGACTGCGATAAGAGCTAAAGCTCCACTAGAAGTATAGTCTGGGAAAGCTACTTAATGTCATGGTTTGCTGCGAGAATTTGGAAGCCCGGTCTATTTTAGTGCCAAAGATGGCATGATGAATCCGCGAGTAAAAAAGTTTGTGCTTTTGGGTGTCAACAGAAATATGAAAGACTACAGGTTATGGGACCCTGAAAACAAAAAGATCATGTTGAGTCAGCATATCACGTTTGATGAGACTTCAGTGTTAAAGTCTACCGTCTCTCAGCAGGTGGAAAGGACGAAGACCAAGGAAGTATCGCAGCAGGTAGAGATTGATGCTACTCCACCATCTCCAGTTGGTTCGGTATTAGTGAAGACTTCACCGAAAGTGACATCGGGTGAAGATCATATAGCTAGTTTTGATATTGAACAGGTTAAAGATATTGATGAGAATATCGAATTATTTACAGCCATAGGAACCAAGATAAAATCATGAAAGTGGGTGAAGAAGTATGAATCTCAAGCTTGTGACCGTGACAAGTTCAAGTTGAAGGTCGTTGTTCTCCATGATGATAGTGAGGAGGTTCATATGACTCAGTCAGGTCGGTTCGCTGCTGAAGATTCAGTTACAAGTGCTTAAGCTTGATGGAGCTCATTTCAATGAACTACGGTTGGCTTGATCCCTTGGGCATGGTACGTAGGCAGCCGTAAAGGCGCAACTATTTGGTAATGCAACCCGTATGAAGCTGTTGAAAGTACACCTAGAGGGAGGGTGAATAGGTATATGGCTAATCTAATGACAAATAATGTAGAATTTAAAAATTAATTGCAACACACTTAGTGTAACCAAAGAGTGTAACTGAATTTCCAGTGAAGAGCTCTGAACTAACTCCTCTTGATTCCTCTGAATAAGAGTTAAGGTGCTATATGAAACTCTCTTGGTTTAACACAAGTATGGCACACAAACAAACCCAATCATATATATGATATGAACAATATGATGCAATGTACAAAATAAGAGAGAGAGTTTAGAGATAGTGGATCAAACGCAAACGCCAAGATATGTTTCGAGGTTCGAGCCACTGCTCTACGTTCCCGCCTTCACACAGAAGGATTTCCACTATATCGTCCGTATAGTGAAAAGTCACCTAGAGGGGGGGTGAATAGGTGACGATGCTAATCTAGTGAACTTAATGCGGAATTTAAAAACTAATTGCAATTACAACAATGATGCACACACAAGCAAGTATAGGATATAGCAATTTGCACAATACACAAAGTAAAGAGAGAGATAGAGAGAGAGTCAATGGATCAAACGCAAACACAGAGATATGTTATCGAGGTTCGAGCACCCAGCTCTACATCCCCGCCTTCGACACACGAAGGATTTCTAATCCACTAGCTAGTTCACCAAGAACTCTCACAAGGAGTACCCAACTCCTCTCTTTACAATCACAACCTCCTCCTTGAGGCACAACTCCAAGCCAACAATCTCCTCACAACTTGAGGGATTTCCAATCTCAAAACCAATACAAGGATCACCTCACAACCTTGAGGGAAACAACCCAATAGCCAAACTTCCTCAACACAATGAGGGAAAGGCACAAAGCCAATCTAAAGATAGGGTTTACAACTTAGTGGTTTCAAACAACAACCACAAAACAATCACTTTTTCCCACACAAAATCCTATAGAAAAGATAGTAGATTTTAGCTCAAGTGTGGAGAAAACCAAGGGATTTGAAACCAGCAACTCAAAGAGAATCTTTGGGAAATAAATGAAACCAAGATAGAGAAGTTCAATTCAAAAGCTTTTCCCAAAACCCTTTTCTTTGATTTTTCAAACCCTAAAGAAAATACCAAAAGATTGTTCGATTTGAATCCAAAAACTTATTTTGATTGCAGCAAAAAACACCTGAGAGAATGAAAATTTTAGCCCAAAAATTCTTAGAGAAAAACTCTTACAAATTGGGTATTTATAGGCTAATCCAGAAAATAGCCGTTGGCTGTAATTTTTGCCAGAATTACCCTGACGGTCGACCGCCCGGTCGACCGCCCAACGGTCAATTTTTGACCCGTTGGCGCAAGCGGTCGACCGCCCGGTCGACCCAAACAAACAGAGAGCAAACCTGCTCTCAGTCGGTCGACCGGCACGGTCGACCGGCTATAGGTGTAACCAGTGTGCACGTTTCTGTGCACGTCGGTCGACCCATACGGTCGACCGTCTACATGGTGCGGTCGACCGTACCGGTCGACCGATCAGCCTGGCAGACACCAAAACAGGTCAGAAATCTGGGGAAATAAATATTCAATAAATTCTTATAAACTACTAAAAATCCTCAAAAATAGTTTTGTCAAATTGCATTGATATATAAACATGTGATAAAAGTTTTGACTCAAATATCAAGCAATTAAAACTATTTTTATGTCTTTTCATTTTTACCAAAAACCAAAAACTGTATTTTCTAAAACTTGAATAGAAAATACGTTTTGTCCAAAACACTTCCAGATACAAAAACATGATAATTAAACACTTTGAAGCATGATGCATATGGATAGAAATCCAATATACATGAAACAAATATATATGTCATAGTTTTTGTTCTTAATTCCAAAATATGTTTTGTCAAAAATACCAAAACATATAACACATGAATAAAGGAGTCAAAACTAAGTTTGTCTAGGAAATTAAAGCATGCATGTATATACAACAAATCATATATACATTAAACCATGTAACTTGTTTTGATCTATCTATTCATGAAAACCAAGATCGGTTAAACCTAAAACCGAAAAACCAAAAAACCAATATTCAAAACATGAAACGTGTGTGTTGTGAACTTGAGCATTATCATACTATTCTAATCTTTACAATTTAGATCTAAACACAAACTAAACTAGGGATACCTAAGTCTTCTTGTAGAGCGCAATCTCCAAGCCGACTCGATCCAAAACTCTTTGATCCACCGATCAAGTGCTATATATGATCTTTGACGCTCGGGCTCTTGAATCAACATGTGAAAGCTTTCAAATCATCTTGTTGAAGCTAATCACCAACTAATAACTTGATTAATGATCTGAAACTAAAATCACAAGATTATTAGTACACATAACTACATGAGTTAATCATCATCAAAACTAGGGTGGAAGGCCTTTGGGCCAACATATAGGACTTCTCACACAGGAAACCTCCACTGAGGATTTAGGTAATACAAACTGGGAGTACACAACTCCTCTCTCCAATAATACAACCTTTACACAAGAGGTAAAGCACAACACAAATCACCTCTACACTTAGAGGGATGGGCACTTAGCCAAACACGATCAATCTCACACAAGAGGGATAAGGCTCAAAGTCACAACACCACAACTATCACCTCTACACTTAGAGGGATACCAACACAACCTCCACAATCACCTCTCACTAGAGGGATATCAATACAATCACCCCTTACTAGAGGGATATCACAAACTAAGGAGGCTCTACAACACATGATGGTATCAACAACCACAAACCAATTTTCCTTACTAAACACGATCCTAATAGATAGGATAGATAGATAAGCTCAAGTGTGAGAAAATAAAGAGTTTGAAAATCAAAATCACAAAGAAAAACTCTTGAGAAAAATTCTAGATTGAAATATAAATGAAGATTAAAACAACTCCCAAAAGACTTCTCCTTTTCTTGATTTTTTCAACCCCTTTAAAAACAAATAAAGATAAAATCTTTAAACCTAAAACTCTTTTAAAACTTGCTGCTAAAACAATTAAGAAGATGAGAATTTTTACTTTTGAAATTGTTAGCTAAAACCCAAAGAAGTGGGTATTTATAGCTCAAAATCAAATCTGCCCGTTGGCAGCAGCAAAGGGCAATTTTGCCCTTCCGGTCGACCGGGCGACGACCATTTTTATGACCGTTGTGCTACCGATCAACCAGCCGGTCAGCCGGGACCTGAAAAGAGAGCAGAGCTCTCTGCCGTTCGATCGGACGGTCGGCCGGGGCCATTTCCAGAAAGCAAAAGCTCTCTGGCGGTCGACTGGCCTTCCAGCCAAAACAACCGTGCACGTTCGTTCACGTCAGTCGACCGACCCGGTCGACCTACTTCTGCCTCGGTCGACTGTTCGGTCGACCGGCAGAACGCTAGGTCATACTTTTTAGGGATTAAAACTTAAGTATTTTAACTTCCATAAAATCTCATAAAATCACATAAATTTCACAAAAATATGTTCTTATAAGATCTTTGAAATACAAATATGTGTGATAAAAATTCAACACATATTATAAACAATTTGAACCATTTTTGTGATATTGAAATTTGGCTTAAATACAAAAATCGTATTTTCAAACTTTGGATTTTTTAAATGGAAAACCGTTTTCTCCAAAACTTATGTAATACAAAAACATGATATTGAAATAACTTTGAAGCATATCGTATATGGATAAAATTCAATATATATGAAAGATATTATATCTATGTTTTTGACATGAAATCCAAAATCTGGTTAAATCAAAAACCAAAACCAATAAACTTTAAACTTGTGTGCGTATGTGAACTTGAGCATATCAACACTATCTAATCTTTACATAAAATCTAAACAATCTAAACTATACAAACTGAGGTCTTCTTGTCTCCAAGCTACTCGATCTAAATGCGATCCAACGATCTTGACTCCAACCGAGTACTAGATGCGATCTTGACGAGCGAGCTCTTGAATCAACACAGGATAGCTCCAAAACACCTTTGTTGAAGCTAATCACCTACTAATATCTTGATCAAATATCTGAAACTAAATATCACAAGATTATTAGTAAACTATAACTACATGAGTTAATCATCATCAAAACTAGAGTGAAGGGCCTCTGAGCCAACAATCTCCCCCTTTTGATGATGACAAAAATCATGGAGTTATATATGCATAGATTAAAGTTAAGGTTCATAGAAGCTCCCCCTTAACTCATACATAGCAATAACCATAAAAGATAAGTAATGAATGCTCAACATAAACATGCATAAGTGAAGAATACTTCTCCCCTTTTGCATAAACAAAAAAACATATACATATATGCTCGATACCAATTGTAAAAATAAACATGCATATATGATTTCAACATGCATATAAACTCAAAAACATTCTCCGAATTTCTCTCCCCTTTTTGTCAATCATCAACAAAGGGGTGAAACTAATTCAAACGATAAAGATATATATATGCGATATATATCCATGAAAAGGAGAGACGTTAAATTAACTCCCCTGCATACATACATTTATATGAAAATTCTAACCACATAAAGCATAATATGCAATGTATAAAAGGAGATGTGAAGCTCCTACTACACACGTGTACTACATACCAAAGAAAGGTCAATCACTTCAATATGAAATACACTCAACATGAATCTATATATAGAGAAGATGTTAAGCTTCTCTTGCATATAAGCAATACAAATCAAAACATTATGATACAAGTAGAAAAATATATCAATTTAGGATGAAGGTATACATCGAAACATCATGATACCAATTTATGATACTAATTAAAAATAAATAAAACATTTTGAAGATACCAATTGAAAGTAAACAAAAATTTTGATACCAATTGAAAGTAAACAAAAAATTTTAAGATACTAAAAGATACTAATGTGAAAATATCTTGATACCAATTTAAAAAAATCTTGTAAATTTTGATACCAATTGAAAATGACACATTGTTGTTTTGATACCAATTGAAAGATATATATATATAGGAAATCTTGATATTAATTGAAAGTAACAATCAATTTTAAAGTAACTTGATACCGAAAAAAATGTCTTATAAGTTTTTGATACCAATTGAAAGTAAAAATCAAATTGATTTAGGTAAGCATAACTCATATCAATATAGAAACCAATATAAAATGAAACATGATACCAATATTGAAAATGTTAGCATATACCAAAACAAAATATTTTTCATCATAAAGAATGGGAGTAAGATATCAATTGAAAATGAAATCTATTGAAAGATACCAATTTGAAACATAAAATATGAATTTTCTCCCTCTTTATGATATACCAATAAAAACAATGCATAAGTTTGTATAAGATACCAATTGAAGAATAATTAATATTAAGGAGTAAATCAAGCTTAGCATAAATATAATTTGTGCTTTAAGATATAAAGAAATAGTCAGCACAATCAAATCACACACACACACACACACACATGAAAATGTAAATACCAATCGAAATTGATACCATTGAGGTTTGAAGCTTACATATATAGAAAAATAAAATATGAGTATACAAATATGAAAATATCAATTGAGATACCAATTGAAAATACAATGAGGATCAAGTGTATAACTCATAATATCTCCCTTTTATGCACATGTTAAAAAGATTTTCAATTAGGCTCACAAGGCATGGTCGCCCATCCGTCTGCCCTTGGATGGAAGGGGTTTTCAAAAATAGGATTTGAAAATAATTTCGACAAGTTTGAAAACTCTTTCAAAATGAAGAAATACGCAACTAGTTTTTATGATAAACTAGAAAATTAGTACGAAATCCTTCAAGTAAGGAATAAAATAAGAATATATTTCATGAAAAATATGTAAGTCACACGATCATCGAAACTCAAAATCAATAAAGCATATATAAAGTTCATGAAATAGAAATCATGAGTAAACAAAAGTAATGTGAGTGTAAGAATCATTAATCACAGAATCATGAGAATAGACAATTAAGCTCAATATGAAATTCCTTAATACTTATAAAAATCATGAAGATTTAATTTTCCCAAAATAATACTAACTCCAAGGCATATGTATGTTTTGTCTAAATCTAAAGGTATACATACACATCCCTAAACATATATGAGTCCATAATAAAAATTTGCATGAAAAGCAAATGACTCAAGGGTATACATGTATATCCAAAGTTTTAAACAATTTAACATATACATGAAGTTAAACATATGAAAACATGTATAAAATGGGAATACAAGTTTGAAATGCATGAATCATCAAAACTAGGCTATACTAGTATATCTAATGGGTACAAATGAGTAATTTAAGTACAAACATATAATAGTTAATTTGTAGCTCACTAGTTGTACAAGTATATACACAAGTTTTAATGAAGGTTACATTTAAACATGTAATCAAAACATGAAGCATAAAACAAAATATAAACTAATATGATCATTAGGCTAACTGCACATGTTTAGAGCTATGATGTACACAATAGTTAAAGTTAGTGAGAATACAAAATATGGATCCATATGAACATGGGTGTATCTTAATTACTATACGTGTATGTCACAAGTCTAATTATTATGGCTTTTAACATAATAATCATAAAACACCAAAACATGCTAAAATCAACAATATACAAACATGTAAATTAAGTGGGAGTAAGAGATAGTTATCAAAATCAAGAAGGCTCATCTCTATATCTCCAAACC
Organism: Agave tequilana; assembly: GCA_038442645.1. Taxonomy (NCBI): domain Eukaryota; kingdom Viridiplantae; phylum Streptophyta; class Magnoliopsida; order Asparagales; family Asparagaceae; genus Agave; species Agave tequilana. The sequence goes on along the minus strand of JAVJIF010003589.1, from coordinate 25,385 downwards.
ATGGTGGTCCTCCCACCAAACTCCCTTGAAAGTGATGCATCCAAAAGTTTCACCGTTTAGCTCAGAAATCATTCACCTCAAGGCACCAACGCATCTCACGTTATGCGAGAGCCCACACCTACATCAAATAAAATAGAAGTGAATTTTGATACCCATACTCTTTTGGGTCCATGGGGGTTAACACCTTTCCTAACCCAAACAAATCTATTTGCAAAATTTGAATCATTAATTCAATCAAAGCAAAATTTTGCAAGGTAGCCCTTACGTTCACAATATGTACAAGTGTACAAATGAGCATACATGGTGTCATGTGTGTGAGCATGAGAAGCATGTGTATGCCGTGATTTGTGTGCATGCATAGGAGGAGCATATTTCTTCCGAAACATGGATTCCAACCTTATGTGGTTCATGGCACATTGGTTCAAAGTGGAGCCCAAACAATCAACACTTTTCTTCAACACACAAATATCTTTTTAATACTTAAAGATAAAGTGGTGCATGCAATAAGTATGCTAAATGATGAAGCTACACTAGTATGACAAACATGAGTATCTAAATCATTTTTCAAAGAAATATTTTCATTAGAAATTAAATCCAATTCCTTTGAAATAGAAAAAATTTTGGTTTTTAAAGAATCATTTTCTTTTAAAATAAAAACAAGTTTTGAAGATAGAACTTCATTTTTCTTCAAAACTTCATCAAATCATTTTTACTTTTAAGATTTTGTTTTCATTTAGAGCAAGATCAAGTTGGGATTTTAATGAGTCCCTTTCATTTGAAATTTCAATTTTTTCTTACAAAGTCAAATCAAGTTTTGAAAATAAATCCTTATTTTCTTCTTTTAATGTAAAACTTTTCTTTTTCAAGAGTTGGTATTTTTCTAATAGTTTTTCACAGACAATAGATAGTTCTTCATTTAATGCATCGGCATCAATATGATCATCACCGGAAGAACTAGCACTATTATCTAGTTGAGTTTCCGAATGTACCTCAAGAGAGTCATTCCCTTGGACCATGTAGCAATGTTGTTCGGATTCTCCTCTGCTAGAGATAGTGCAGGAGAGGTCAAAATGTTCCACACTGTAAAAGCGGAATCACAATGAGAAAGCATAGACAAATATTCTTTACTTAATGTGCTTCTAAGTGATGTTAGGGCTTGTGTATTGGCCTCTATATGCTTGCTATTATCAAAATAAGATTTCTTGGCAGCGGTAAGGAAAACATGCAATCCTAGGGTTTTTAGGTACATACTCATCCTATGCTTTCGCATAATGATGTTAGAAACATCAAACATGGGAGGTGCAAGATAATCTATGCGTGTGTGTAAACAAATAAGTGTGCAAAAGCAAATACTAGATTAGCTAACCAAGATCTCTTTCCTAGGTGGTTAAACCTAATATCAGGAGCATAGTTTCTAATACTAATTGAAAGTACACCTAGAGGGGGGTGAATATGTGTATGGCTAATCTAATGACAAATAATGCGGAATTTGAAAAATAATTGCAACACACTTAGTGTAACTAAAGAGTGTAGCCGAATTCCCAGTGAAGGGCACTGGACTAACTCCTCTTGATTGCTCTGAAAAAGAGTTGTGGTGCGATATGAAGCTGTCTTGGTTTAACACAAGTAAGGCACACAAACAAACCCAATCATATATATGATATGAACAATATGATGCAATGCACAAAATAAGAGAGAGAGTTTAGAGATAGTGGATCAAACGCAAACACCAAGATATGTTTCAAGGTTCGAGCCATTGCTCTACATCCCCGCTTTCACACAGAAGGATTTCCACTATATCGTCCACACAGGACTTCCCACATAGGGAACCTCCACAGAGGATTTGGGTAATACAAACTGGGAGTACACAACTCCTCTCTCTAACAATACAACCTCTACACAAGAGGTAAGACACAACACAAATCATCTCTACACTTAGAGGGATGAGCACTTAGCCAAACAGGATCAACCTCACACAAGAGGGATAAGGCTCAAAGCCACAACACCACAACTATCACCTCTACACTTAGAGGGATACCAACACAACCTCCACAATCACCTCTCACTAGAGGGATATCAACACAATCACCTCTCACTAGAGGGATATCACAAACTAAGGAGGCTTTACAACACTTGGTGGTATCAACAACCACAAACTAATTTTTCTCACTAAACAAGATCCTAATAGATATGATGATAGATAAGCTCAAGTGTGAGAAAATAAAGAGTTTGAAAATCAAAATCACAAAGAAAAACTTGAAAAAAAACTCTAGATTGAAATATAAATGAAGATCAAAACAACTCCCAACAGACTTCTCCTTTTCTTGATTTTCCCAACCCCTTTAAAAACAAATAAAGATAAAATTTTAAGCTTAAAAATCTTTTAAAACTTATTGTTAAAACACTTAAGAAGATGGGAATTCTCGCTCTTGAAATTATTAGCTAAAGCAGCCCAAAGAAGTGGGTAGTTATAGCCCAAAATCAAATCTGCCCGTTGGCAGCAGCAAAGGGCAATTTTGCCCTTCCGGTCGACCGGCCAACGGTCATTTTTATGACCGTTGTGCCACCGGTCGACTGGGACCTGGAAATAGAGAGCAGAGCTCTCTGTCATTCGCGGTCGACCGGCCAACGGCCATTTTTATGACCGTTGTTCCACCGGTCGACCGGGACCTGGAAATAGAGAGCAGAGCTCTCTGCCGGTCGACCGGGCAGTCGACCATGGCTATTTCTAGAGAGCAGAAGCTCTCTGGCGGTCGACCGGCCTTCCAGCCAAAACAACCGTGCACGTTCGTGCACGTCGGTCGATTAGACCGACGACTGACTTTTGCCTCAGTCGATCAGCAGAAGGCTAGGTCAAACTTTTTAGGGATTAAAACTTAGGTATTTTAACTTTCATAAAATCTCATAAAATCACGTAAATTCCATAAAAATATGTTCTTGTAAGATCTTTGAAATATAAATATGTGTGATAAAAATTCAACACATATTATAAACAATTTGAACCATTTTTGTGATATTGAAATTTGGCTTAAACACAAAAATCGTATTTTCCAAACTTTGGATTTTTGAAATGGAAAACCGTTTTCTCCAAAACTTATGTAAATATAAAAACATGATATTGAAACAACTTTGAAGTATATTGTATATGGATAAAATTCAATATACATGAAAGATATTATATCTATGTTTTTGACATCAAATCCAAAATCCGGTTAAACTGAAAACCAAAACCATTAAACTTTAAACTTGTGTGTGTATGCGAACTTGAGTATATCAACACTATCTAATCTTTACCTAAAATCTAAACAATCTAAATTAAACAAACCGAAGTCTTCTTGTCTCCAAGCCGATTCGATCCAAACGCGATCCAACGAGCTTGACTCCAAGCAAGTACTAGATGCGATCTTGACGCGCGAGCTCTTGAATCAACATATGATAGCTCCAAAACACCTTTGTTAAAGCTAATCACCTACTAATATCTTGATCAAATATCTGAAACTAAATATCACAAGATTATTAGTAAACTATAACTACATGAGTTAATCATCATCAAAACTAGAGTGAAGGGCCTCTGGGCCAACAGCTGTTTGGGTTCTCGAGAAGCTGATTGAGACTTCACATAGAGGTGAAGAGATGGACTTAACGTAGAGGTGAAGCATTGTGTCTCGATGAACAAGTTGATCTTCTGGTGAGAAGATGGTTAAGCTTGCATAAAGGGGCGTGCATCTAGTTTGTTGAAATCGATAATGGTGTTTGTGTTGATGCCTACCAAGTTGATAGAGATTTTGATGATGGACAAGCACTTAGTGTTATTCTATCTCTGTTGCACATTTTGGTATTTTTGTGTAATTTTAGAATATTGTGAAAAGCCTTGAACACACACACAAAATACCTTTATAAGTCGACTTGACCTCCTAGTGTAGTCGATTACCCCTTCTATAGTCGACTTGCAAAAACCCCTAGTCGACTAGATCTTTCTAAAACAAATGACCCAAGTCTCTATTTGTTCTCTATCATGAAAGTTAGTCGACTTGACCTCCATATATAGTCGACTAACAGATACCTTAGTCGACTATAGTATTTTCCAAGTCGATTAATTACCTATACAAAAATTTCCCTACTCTCTGTTTCTGTCTGAAATGAAACTTAGTCGACTTCCCAAACATGTATAGTCGACTAACACCTTATACAGTCGACTAACATTGCCTATGTAGTCGACTACATTCAGTTTTCTAGAAACTAAGTATCTGTAACAGCCAACATATAGTCGACTTACCCCTTGTTGTAGTCGACTAACCTTTGGAATTTTTGTTCTTCTAGTCGACTAATCTCCTATCCTAGTCGACTAATAGCAGTTGATAACTGCTGTGCAGTTGGTGAATTTTGGTGTGTTAACCAACATTTCAAAATTTAAATTTGGCCTGATAACTACCCTAACTTACTATGGATTTCACCTATAAATAGGGGTATTGTCCTAGGGTCAAGGCACCAATTCAAATTTAAAGTTTTCAGCCTAAAACTCTCTCCAAAAAAATTCTGTTTTCTGAAAACCTGTTTCACTTTCAGTTTCTTCACCACATTCCAAACTCCATTGTGAAGATTTCTGAAATTCCTCCTATAAGAAACCTTGTCCACAAGCACATTCAAATTCAAGGCTTATAGGATTATTGTAATCATTCAAAGAAGATCATTGTACAAGGGCGTCTTCTTGGTGTAGAAGAAAGTTGTACAAGGTGTTTGTTCTCTTGGTGTAAAGAGGAGTTGTGCACATTTGGTAAAGGGCGTTTGTCAAGTGGTGTACAAGGTATTGGTTGTGGGTGTACACAAATCAGGAAAGAAAAATCTCAAGCGGTTTGCTTGGGGACTGGATGTAGGTCACAAGGACCGAACCAGGATAACTCTCTTGTCTTTGCGTTTGAATTTTCTGAGTTTATCTTGTGAATATTTTATTTCCTGCAAGTAGTTTGATTTAAATTTTTATAAACACTATTCACCCCCCTCTAGTGTTTGTGTTGCTTTGATTATAGATCCTACATTTGGTATCAGAGCAGGTTCAAGGCAACAACCATATGAGGATGGCAACGGAGTTCCCTTCGTCACAATTCAAAGAAGGACATTCTACACAACGTCCACCGCTATTTGACGGATCCAACTACAATTATTGGAAGTGTAGAATGAAGATCTACTTGCAATCGCTCAACTATGAACTTTGGAACATCGTAGAAGCATCATACACCAAGCCAACAACCAACTACAACGCTTGGAGTGAAGATCAAAAGAAGAATGCGAACCTTGATGCCAAAGCGATGAATGCTCTATTTTGTGCCTTAAACAAAGAAGAGTTCAACCGTGTGTCAACAGCCACTTCTGCACATCAAATATGGCATACTATTCAGGTAACACACGAAGGCACAAATAAAGTTAAGGAATCTAAAATATCTGTTCTTGTCCACAGGTTTGAATTATTCAAAATGAAGGAGAATGAAACCATATCCAAAATGGTTACAAGATTCACCGACATTACCAATTCATTAGCATCCCTTGGAAAGGACTACACCCAAGTTGAAAGAGTTCGTAAGATCCTTCGTGCACTCACACCAGAATGGGAGAAGAAGGCAACCGCAATTGAAGAGGCGAATGATCTCTCAACTATGACATTAGAAAACCTAATCGGTAATCTAATGGCATATGAAGTGCAGTTAGAAGATAGGAAGAAGGACGAACAACAACATTCCAAGAAGAAAGTACTTGCCTTCCATACAACCTCAGATATGGACAATTCGGATGACGATGAAGAAGAAATGGAGATGCTTTCAAGAAAGTTCAAAAGGTTCTTAAAACAAGGTAAGTTTAAAAAGAATAAAGATACTAATGATAATCCTACTTGTTTTAAGTGTAACAAACCAGGCCACATAAAGAAGGATTGCCCATTGATGAAATCAAAAGGACACTTCAAGAATTTCAATAAGTTCAATAAGAAGAAGAAAGCCTTCTAAGCAACATGGGATGATAGCGACTCATCTTCCTCTGACGAAGAAGAAGCAACTGAAACCGCCAATATCTGCTTCATGGCCCAAGAAGATGAGGTACAAGATATTGATGAATTATTAGAAGCCTTTAATGAACTTTTTAATAATTTCAAAAATGAAAAAATAAAAATAAAGTTTTAATAAAGGAAAATGAAAGACTCATCAATGAAAATGCAAGTTTTGTTTCTCAAACATGTTCTTTAAGTTCTCAAAAAAAAGATTTTGAAAAAGTTATTGCATCTTTAAAAAGGGATAATGAAATTTTCTTAAAAGAGAATTCTTTACTTAAAAAAGAAACTATTTCTTTAAATTTTAGAATTACTATTTTAGATAAAGACATGACTAGTTTCAAAATTAAGTATGAAGATCTTTTGAAAAATGTAACTAAATTTAATAAAGGAAAAGAGAATTTAAATGTTTTATTATCTTCTCAAAAGATGTCTAACAATCATTTTGGTCTTGGTTTTTCAAAAGATAAGATTTATAAACCTACTCATGTTGGTATTGGATTTTCAAAAACCAATTTGTAAAATCTACACATCTTCATAATAATAATCCATATAATTCTTTTGTGAAAAGAAATACTATTTCAAAAAGAATTAGATGCAAATATATATGGGTTCCTAAGAATCTAAATAATGTTGATAAAAATGTTTATATTGCATCTTATATACATGATGTGTGTAATTCTAAGAATTATGTTTATACTAACAAGTGGAAACCAAATTCCATCTGGATTTGGGTTCCTAAAGACTAATCTTTTTCGGACCTTATCATGATGGGTACCATGCAAATTGTTTTATCTTATAGGTACCTTTTAAAGAAAAATGGATACTTGATAGTGGGTGTTCTAAACACATGACCGGACACATGCAACTACTGTCTTCCGTTCAAATCAAAAAGGGAGGTACAGTGATATTTGGAGACAATAACAAAGGAAAGGTTATTGGTACCGGCATAGTTGGTAATATTTCAAAACCCCTTATTGAAAATGTTCTTTTGGTAAGAGGTTTAAAACACAATCTATTAAGTATTAGTCAATTATGTGATAAGGGTTATAAAATTGTTTTTGAAAAAGATGCTTGTCTTATTTATGATACTAACATGAAAGATATTTTATTTAAAGGTTTTCGTAACAATAACATTTATGAGTTATCAATAACATGCATATCATCTAATGATGACTTATGTTTACTTGCTTCTAATAATGATTATTTTTTATGGCATAAAAGATTTGGTCATTTGAATATGAAAACTATTTCTAAGATTTCTAAATTTGATTTAGTTAAAGGTCTTCCAAAAATAGTTTTTAAAAAGGATTATTTTTGTGATTCTTGTCAATTAGGAAAACAAGTTAAATCATCTTTTAAATCTAAAGATTTAGTTTCTACCAATAGACCTTTGGAATTGTTGCATTTGGATTTATTTGGTCCTACTCGTGTTGCTTCTTTAAACAAGAGTAGATATGTTTTTGTTATTGTTGATGATTATTCACGTTTTTCATAGGTAATTTTTCTAAAAATAAACATGATACTTTTGATGAATTTGCAAGTTTTTGTAAAAGAATTCAAAATCAAAAGTCTCTGAACATAGTCACTATTCGAAGTGATCATGGAGGAGAATTGAAAATGAATTTTATTCAAAATTCTGTGATAAGTATGGTATTACACATAACTTTGCATTTCCTAGAGCATCTCCTCAAAATGGTGTTGTGGAGAGAAAGAATAGGACTTTGCAAGAATGTGCTAGAACTATACTTATGGACAGTAATTTACCAAAATATTTTTGGGCTGAAGCTATTGCTACTGCATGTTATATTTTAAATCGTGTGCTTATCCGACCTTTTTTAAACAAAACATCTTATGAATTGTTTATAATAGGATTCTAAAAGTTTCTTACTTTAAGATTTTTGGATGTAAATGTTTTATCTTAAATACAAAAGATGATTTAGATAAATTTGATGCTAGATCCAATGAAGGTATTTTTGTTGGATACTCTACTCAAAGTAAAGCATATAGAATATTTAATAAGAAAACATTTACTATTGAAGAATCATTACATGTTAAATTTGATGAATCCTTGACTAAGCCTATTTCTAATACTTCTCCACATGATGATGATCATATCATAGATACTCCTATTGATAATATTGTTATATCTTCTGTTGATACTAACATTTCTAAGGATGATGAGACTCCTACCGAGTTACCAAAAGCATATGTTGAAGTAAGAAATCATCCACGTGATTTGGTTATTGGAGATATAAATCAAGGCGTTCAGACGAGATCCAAGTTGAACTACATGACACAAATTGCCTTCATATCACTCATTGAACCGAAGAATATCAAAGAAGCATGTGCGGATGATTTTTGGACAATTGCCATGCAAGAAGAGTTGAACCAATTTGTCAGAAATGATGTTTGGGATCTTGTACAACGTCCTACTGATTAGTCTACAATTATGCATTTTTTATGTCGCATTCTCTCACATTTTTATGAATAAATAATCGTCTAAATCGTGTTTTGGTCTTAATTGCAGGTAAATCCAAAGTCCAAGGGCAAAGATGGAATAAGAGGCTAATTCAGCTCAATTTATGCTAATTAATCCCGCAATTACTTGGAGGTCAAGCAAAGGATTTTCTAGAACATGCATTGTACCTAGACTCCTGAGCTGTCAGACGAATATTCGGGCGAAAGTACCAGAAAAGGGGTATATCTGGAAGCCGCTAGAAGCCAGACGAACGCGTGGACGAAATCCAGAGAATTAATTCTCTGGAAATGCGGCAAAATGCGGCAAAAGATGCGGCAATCTTGAAGAGCCACGCGTCGATTTTCGACGCGTGGCTCCGTCTCGTCTTCTGGATCCTTCTGAGCCCTATAAATAGCCCTGCAGAGAGCCAAACCGAGGGTAGTCTTCATTTTTAGGAGTAGGTGCAGATTTTAGGAGTAGTGTAGGTGAGTGTTCTTCATTTCTTGTATTTTCATTTCTTTTTCTTAGATCATTGTAGTAGGGCTGAGTGATTTCTAGAGAGAGATAGTGAGGGATTGATGTAATAGAGAGTGACACTCTATGTAAAGATGCCTCTTTTCTCTTTCATTGTAATCTCCTTCTCTTTCTACATGATTTCTAGCTAGTTTTTCTTCTCATGGCAATCTAACTACTAACCACTAACCATCTAACCACTTACTTGATAATCCACATGAATCGGGTTGCCTCTACAAGGCCTTGTTCTTACAAGAGCCATTGATGGCCAAAGATGATGGATTCTAACATCTAACTTGCTAACTTGCTAACCAAGCTAACTCTCTTATTTCATGCTCTTTTATTTCATGCTAGTAGTGTAATGAGTGATGCTTGTAATAGCTTGTTCTTGTTGCAATGTTTTGATTGTTATGAACCATCCATGAGCCATCCTTTGTATTGCTTCTTGAAGATAAGGATTGTGATGGCCGAGGATCAAAATGTGAGGCAACTATCTCGAAGAGGTTAGTATGGTTAGTGGAGTACTTAGTAGTTAGTAGCCATGAGTTTTCTTTTACCTTTGTTTTAGAAATCGTTTTCAAGTTCCTCTTCTTATTTTCTTATCAACGTTTTCATCGCTCTCCTCACCTACCACATGCTTGTTTTCATTTTCATTCTCTTTTTCATTCTTTCAACATAGAAGAATTGTTAACATCTGACGTGACTAGAGACTGTTAATGCTTCTATCGCCTCCCTTCCCTGTGGATACGACCCGTTGAGCCAATGCTATAACGGAAGTATCGAGGGTATACTAAGCACATTCGAGCTTTTCATCGATTCTATATAAAACACATTTTTGAGTGCTAGTTCCACCCCGATCAAAAAATGGCGCCGTTGCCGGGGAAGGGAATGGTTTTGATGTCACGTTTTTGTTAACATTGTCTTCTCTGTTTTGGTGTGCAGGGCAATATTTACAGGTTCTTAACATTGCAGAACTTAAGCTAGCTTTGCCTTTCCCTGCTCTTGAAAGCAGGGACCCAGATTCCGAAGAACTGCCGCGCAACTGCGGCATGTGCCGCGAACCCGCGACAATTTTGTGAACATTGTAAATTTTGTTGTTCTGGGATGTGTGAATTGTAATAGCTAGTGGATTTGTACTGCTATCTTTCTTGCTTTGATTGCCTACACACCATAAAAATAAAAGAACTAAAATACGGTATTTGGACGCCTTTAAAACGGTTTAGACACTTGCATTTAGGCACGTGTCAATTCAATTCCAATATACTGTATTTTGTTCTGTTGTTGTGATTTGGATGGAGATGTACATATGGCATTGAATATAGCATAGGACAAACACGTGGGTGATTTATTGCTTTGTGTTATATTCTTTTCTATATTGCACACTTGCACAAATTGAACTTAAGGACAAACTCCAAACAAGATAAGGTGGGATTTTCCCTTCCTTAGCCCAAAAATCATCTCCCCACTCGCACAACCCAAGCCCTAATAAAATTTAAATAGACGTTGGCCCCTAGGGACATCTAGGTCTAGGTCAACCCTCTTATAGGCTTGGTTTTGATTTTTTTTTTTGATTGTTGTTTGATTTTTTCTTTTTGTTTGTGATTGTTTGTGAAATGGATTTCAATAATAACAATTCTTTCAATCCGAACATGAATCCATATTTCACACCGACTCCATTCTATTCGGATAATTTCAACCCGGCGTTTTCTAATATGCACCAACCAAATGCACCGGGTTGGCCTTATCCGAATCAATACAATCCATACCCACATTCTTATGACTATAATTTCCAAAATAATTTCAACTCGTCACAGAGTCAATGGGGATTCACGTACCCCGAGTCAACTTTTCAACCTCCTTGTCCACCATATTCACCTTATCCACAATATTCATTCCCCGATTTAGCTTCTTATACTCCTTTTCTGAACCACCAATTGAAGAAAAATCTGAGTTATTAAAGAGTTTAGAAGCCAATCTACAGAGGGCCGAGCAACAGCTTCAAGAAACATTGGCCCCTCCAATTTCACAATATTTTCAAGAGTCTTACTCAGTTCCACCTCCTCATAATGAACAACCATTTGCCTTGGAAATGAGTAAAGAACTCTTGTGTGAGTCCAAGCTTTAATTTCCACACATTTTTGACTCAAATCATTCACAAGATTTCCAAAATCAAGATTCCTATACTCCCATTCTAGAGCAACCATTTGGAGATACATCAAGTCTAGATAAGAGTTTGGATATCTTGAAGGAGTCTTTATTACAATGTCAAAAATCACATGCCGAGTCTATCAATAAGGTGGAAGAACAATTGAGTCAATTGGTTAACATTATTAGGAATGAGGAAACTCTATCTTATCAACCTTTGACCAATTCAACTATGCTAAACTCTATTGATATGGCCCAGGACTCTTGTCATTTTGGAAATCAAGATTCAATTTCAGCACACTTATCTGAACTTGTCCAAACTTCAAATCCCATTGATATTTTGGTAAGTTTTCCTTTTACTGAAATTGAACTTAAACATGAATATGATCCTGAACTTCCACTTGATGATTCAATTCTACTTCCTGATTCAATTATGACTCCAGTATCTTCACCTGATTTCAATCCTTTTCCTGAGTCAGTATTGAATCCTGTACCTATCCATTGTGAAATTGAATCACCAATCATTCATGATGATCATATTGAACTTGACCAATTTCATACTTTTGAAAGTCCATTTGATAAATTGGTAAGTTCTCATTTTTGTGGAATTGAACTGAATGAGGAATGTGACTTTGATCCCCAAGTTTGTGATCTTGTTCAAATTCCCGAATCACTATTGACACCTGTTTTGTTACCCAATTTGAGTAACATTTTAGAGTCAGTTTTGATTCCCATCCCTCCTGAACTTGAATCACCAATCTTAGATATTCACATTCCATCATGGGGAAATAAATGTGGACCTGAGCTTCATCTTCTTGATTTGGACACACTTCCTGAACCAATTTCGACTCCCGAACCTTTACTTGACTTAAGTATTTTTCCTGAGTCGGTATTAGTTCCTGTGCCTCCTGAGTCCAAATCAATCATTCCATCTTTTCATACTCCATTCTGGGACAAGGATCTTGATAAATTTCACTCCGAAATTATTTTGAAAATTTGGAAATTAGATGGGGTAACATTTTTAATAAAAATCACACATGCATACATCTTTCTAGTGGGTTGTATCATGGAGGTCTATGGTGGGTTCCTCAAAACCCAAAGCAAAGTTGATTGGGCCATATTTCGTGGACCAATCCGACCATCACCGGAACCACCACCTTAAGGTAATTTTTTCCTTCCCTCTCTATTTTGTTTCATGCATACATATATCACGATGCATTGAGGACAATGCATGAAATAAGTGTGGGGGAGGGTTTACTAACATAGAGTTTTTAGATTTTTTTTCTTTTACACTTCTTTTAGAAATAAATAAAATAAAAAAAAACTTTTTGAAATAAGAGACAAAAGTTTTGATCTATTTTTAAGAAAATTAAGATGTATCTTAGAAATTAAGAAAGCCTTAATTATGACATCTTAAACCTAGTTGAAATAATAGATCTTGTTTGAAATTATAGGCTAAGTAAGTAAAATTGGGGAGATATTTTTATCTTGAATTTTTTGCCTTAGATAGTAGGCACTTCACACTTACACATTTTTGGGATGGAAACAAAGACCTAAAATGCCATATAAAAAAAATATAAATAAAAAAAAATATATATATATATATATGTGTGAATAAAACATCACTTATTAAGCTGGATAACTATGCCTCAAGAAGCATGATTATTCACGCCTAACGGTGGTAAAGGAAATAAATAATCCCCTTTAGTTTCGTGGCTTTTTCACTCGAGTCCTTAAACCCGAGGGATGTTTTCTCATCTGGTGCCCTAAGACCGACTGGTTTGGGAGTCATCGGTTATAGGCTCGTTACATGGGTGAACTAGAAAGCCTAAACTAAGAGAAGAAAAAAGAGAAAAAGAAAATAGATATATATAAATAAATGGCTTGATGGTTAGAGTTGAAATCCCAGAAATCTTCACTGTCACGGTGTGCATACTATCTAGGTTTTATGAAAGATAAAATATTCAATCTAATTTTGAATTCTTACCTTAATTGAAGACAAGATCCTGCATGGAGACTAAGTTTAAGGAAGAATAATTATAGGTGGACTTATGACCTTAGATCACTTATATTTTTGCAAAAAATAGTTCGAAAACATGTCTCTCTTTCAAAATGAATTTTCAAAACACTAACATTTGTCTTCTTTCTTTATGGATTTTGTGGGTGCAATCCGCTGAAAACCCTCAGGAGACAACACTCCTCCTCTAGGGTAACCTAGAGGTTTAACGGCTTGTTGCACACGCTCAGTGCAATCGCGTCACCTGCGAAAGTGGTGTAATAAAATTTGTAGTATAGTTTTTCTTTCTTTGTTTTGCTCGGGACGAGCAAAAGAATAAGTGTGGGGGTGTGATTAGTCTACAATTATGCATTTTTTATGTCGCATTCTCTCACATTTTTATGAATAAATAATCGTCTAAATCGTGTTTTGGTCTTAATTGCAGGTAAATCCAAAGTCCAAGGGCAAAGATGGAATAAGAGGCTAATTCAGCTCAATTTATGCTAATTAATCCCGCAATTACTTGGAGGCCAAGCAAAGGATTTTCTAGAACATGCATTGTACCTAGACTCCTGAGCTGTCAGACGAATATTCGGGCGAAAGTACCAGAAAAGGGGTATATCTGGAAGCCGCTAGAAGCCAGACGAACGCGTGGACGAAATCCAGAGAATTAATTCTCTGGAAATGCGGCAAAAATGCGGCAAAATGCGGCAAAAGATGCGGCAATCTTGAAGAGCCACGCGTCGATTTTCGACGCGTGGCTCCGTCTCGTCTTCTGGATCCTTCTGAGCCCTATAAATAGCCCTGCAGAGAGCCAAACCGAGGGCAGTCTTCGTTTTTAGGAGTAGGTGCAGATTTTAGGAGTAGTGTAGGTGAGTGTTCTTCATTTCTTGTATTTTCATTTCTTTTTCTTAGATCATTGTAGTAGGGCTGAGTGATTTCTAGAGAGAGATAGTGAGGGATTGATGTAATAGAGAGTGACACGCTATGTAAAGATGCCTCTTTTCTCTTTCATTGTAATCTCCTTCTCCTTCTACATGATTTCTAGTTAGTTTTTCTTCTCATGGCAATCTAACTACTAACCACTAACCATCTAACCACTTACTTGATAATCCACATGAATCGGGTTGCCTCTACAAGGCCTTGTTCTTACAAGAGCCATTGATGGCCAAAGATGATGGATTCTAACATCTAACTTGCTAACTTGTTAACTTGCTAACCAAGCTAACTCTCTTATTTCATGCTCTTTTATTTCATGCTAGTAGTGTAATGAGTGATGCTTGTAATAGCATGTTCTTGTTGCAATGTTTTGATTGTTATGAACCATCCATGAGCCATGCTTTGTATTGCTTCTTGAAGATAAGGATTGTGATGGCCGAGGATCAAAATGTGAGGCAACTATCTCGAAGAGGTTAGTATGGTTAGTGGAGTACTTAGTAGTTAGTAGCCATGAGTTTTTTTTTACCTTTGTTTTAGAAATCGTTTTCAAGTTCCTCTTCTTATTTTCTTATCGACGTTTTCATCGCTCTCCTCACCTACCACATGCTTGTTTTCATTTTCATTCTCTTTTTCATTCTTTCAACATAGAAGAATTGTTAATATCTGACGTGACTAGAGACTGTTAATTCTTCTATCGCCTCCCTTCCCTGTGGATACGACCCGTTGAGCCAATGCTATAACGGAAGTATCGAGGGTATACTAAGCACATTCGAGCTTTTCATCGATTCTATATAAAACACATTTTTGAGTGCTAGTTCCACCCTGATCACCTACAGATCATCCAGTCATCGGTACCAGATGGGTCTTTAAGAACAAACTCGATGAATCAGGTGAAGTCATTAAGAACAACGTAAGGTTAGTAGCACAAGGGTACAATCAAGAAGAAGGTATTAATTTTGATGAAACTTATGCACCAGTAGCTAGGCTTGAATCTATTCGTATTTTACTTGCTTTTTCTTGCTATATGAATTTCAAACTTTATCAAATGGATGTTAAAAGTGCCTTTTTAAACGGATTTATTAAAGAAACTGTTTATGTTGAACAACCTCCAGCTTTTGAACATGAAAAATTTCCAAACCATGTTTTTAAACTTAAGAAAGCTTTATATGGTTTAAAACAAGCACCCCGTGCTTGGTATGATAGATTAAAAAGTTTTCTTTTAAATTCTGATTTTAAGATGGGAAGAGCAGATACAACTCTCTTTATTAAACATGTTGATAAAGATATCTTAATCATTCAGATTTATATTGATGACATTTTATTTGGATCTACTAACGATAATCTTTGTCAAAAATTTTCTAAGACCATGCATAGTGAATTTGAGATGAGCCACATGGGCGAACTTACTTACTTTCTCGGTCTGTAAATGAAGCAAATGAAGGATGGAATCTTCATTTCCCAGTGCAAGTATGCAAAGGAACTGCTAAAAAGATTTGGCATGGAAAATTCTGGTCATAAGAATACTCCCATGAGTACGACTACATTTTTAGATAAAGATGAAAATGGTAAGAATGTTGATCAGAAACTCTATCGAGGTATGATTGGTTCATTACTTTATATTACATCAAGTAGACCTGATATTATGTTCAGTGTATGCTTATGTGCTAGATATCAGTCAAATCCTAAGGAATCACATCTTAAAGCAGTGAAAAGGATTTTTGGATATTTAAATAACACAATCAATTATGATTTATTTTATCCAAAATCAAGCACATTTGATTTACTATCGTATAGTGATGCTGATTTTGCTAGATGTAAATCTGATCGGAAGAGTACTAGTGGTACTTGTCACTTTTGGGACATTCACTAGTATCATGGTTCAGTAAAAAGCAAAATTCTGTATCATTATCAATAACCGAGGCAGAATATATTACTGCTAGTGTTGCATGTGCTCAAATTATATGGATGAAACAAACCTTACTTGATTATGGCATATCTATCACAAACTCACCTATTATGTGTGATAATACCAGTGCTATTAATTTATCCAAAAATCCAGTTCATCATTTACGTACTATGCATATTGATATTAGACATCATTTTCTGCGTGATCATGCTTTAAAAGGTGATATTTTTTTAAATTTATATCAACTGATAATCAAATTGTAGATATATTCACAAAATCTCTTAAAGAAGATATTTTTATAAAATTTCAAAGAGATTTGGGTATTTGCAATTTTTCTGATTTTTAAATATTTTTTCAGAATTTTTCAAAGGCATTTTTACATAATCAGTCGACTTACTAATACTTATTAGTCGACTTATACAGAACCTAATCGACTTGACATTGCCCCAGTCGACTAATTTGCATCAACAGAGACATGAATTTTTGATTTTTTAATAGTTAGTCGACTATAATAATTTACTAGTCGACTATTCAATGTATTAGTCGACTAGTACCAAACTTCAAGTCGACTAATTCTGTGAAAGTCTGTTTTCGTTTTTTATTTTACGAAACCCGACCCGTATACTCAAGTTGTGGATCCAATATCACTCTATTTTAATCCTCACCATTGATCTCACTCTAGTATTGATCCTAACCATTGATTCTTCCCTTTCCCTCATAAAAACCCTAGATTTCTCCAACCTTTCTTCCCAGCAGAAGCCATCAGTCGACTTTAGAAGAAGACCTGCAGCAGTGAACCCTCCTCTATTTCCTTCAAATTCTTGGTAAAATCCTTGCAATCTCTGAAATTTCCTTTCATATCTTGTGTTATATTCCTTCAATTTCCGTTCTCAACATGTCTAGGTCAAAGAAAACTAAGTTCACACCCTCATCTTCATCTTCACAAGTTGATTTTAGGGCTTTTCTAAAAAATCCTGCCCTAGAAGAGGATTTCATTAGACTTTCTGCCTTAGAAATTCTACCCGGTAGATTTGTTAAATATAAGGATTTTTATCATTATGACATTGTCTCATATTTACAAAACTGTGGACTTTTTCATATGTTTTCTACGGATTCTAGGTAAGGCTATTATCCGTTCTTAATTCACTTGTTTTATACTAATTTAACCTTTGAAGATAATGAGGATGATGTCCATATTTATTCATTGGTTAAAGGTATTAACATCAAATTATCTCCAAAATCCATAGGCCGTATCTTGTCAATTTCTTATCATGGTCTCTTACTTGATGATATTACTATGGATGATGAGGAAGTCTTATCTAGTATCTTTCTTCCTGGACAAGAATTACCTATGACGAACAACAAATTGAAACAATTCCCGTCTTATAGGTCGTATCCTTGCATACAATATTTGCCCTAAAACTGGAAGCTATAACTACTATTCTCGAGAGTTATTCTCGTGTGTCTATGATATTATGGCTGGCCTCGATATCAATTGGGCAAAAATTGTCTTTGATACTATGGTTAAGTCTCATATTTCCTTTCTTCCTTATGGAGCTTTCTTGACACACGTATTTCGGAAATTTCACATTGATCTTGATTCCGAAACTAGTGTCGTCAAGGTATTCGAACCGTTTGATCGTGCCGTTCTTCACCGCATGAAACTTACTGATATTCCTCATCCTCCTCCACAACCACCCTCTTCACCTCCACAAAGTTCCACTCAACCTCCTTCTTCCTCTACACAACCTCCTTTCACTGAACCACCTTCATCCCAACCACCTCCATCTTATACCGATGCCTTCTACAATTCTCTGTCAGTTGAGATTGCATCCCTTCATGCCAACCAACAAGTCATTAAGGATAATCAGACTACCTTGCTCCAAACTCAGTCTTTAATGATGACTCGGTTTGAGCATTTGCAACTCCAGATGGACTCATTTGCATCCACTCAAACAGAGATTCTGAACCTCCTCAAGACACATTTTCCCCCACCTCCTCCTCCCGGATCCGACCTTTGAAGATTATGGCGTTGGCGTTTCTACCTGTTTTTGCTTTGCAGTTTTTGCATTTTATTGTATTTTTCTGTTTTAAGACTCTTTTAATGTGTATTTCTGTATGAAAATAATGTATGTTCATGTTTGTTTTCTGCTTTTTGTTAATGACAAAGGGGGAGAACATCTGTGTTATGTTTGTGTTATATGTTATGTTTGTGTTATGTTTGTGTTTGTGTTATGTTTGTGTTATAAATCTGTTATGTGTTCTGTTTCATGTGTATCTGACTATGTGTTCTGTTTCATGTGTATCTGAAAATCTGCTATATGTTCTGTGTCAAAACTAAAAATCTGATATTGACATATGTGTTATGACAAGAAAATTGACATATGTGTGTTATGAAAATATATGATGGATATTGACATATGGCAATGCAGGGGACACTTAACACTTTCTACAGGGGCAAATCATTTGTTATAACCTATTTACTGCAGGGGGAGTTTTGCTGCAGGGGGAGTTATCACAGGTTGTCATCATCAAAAAGGGGGAGAATGTTGATGCCTACCAAGTTGATAGAGATTTTGATGATGGACAAGCACTTAGTTTTATTCTACCTCTGTTATACATTTTGGTATTTTGTGTAATTTTAGAATATTGTGAAAAGCCTTGAACATTGACCTCCTAGTGTAGTCGACTACCCCTTCTATAGTCGACTTGCAAAAACCCCTAGTCGACTAGATCTTTCTAAAACAAATGACCCAAGTCTCTGTTTGTTCTCTATCATGAAAGTTAGTCGACTTGACCTCCATATATAGTCGACTAACAGATACCCTAGTCGACTATAGTAGTTTCCAAATCGACTAATTACCTATACAAAAATTTTCCTACTCTCTGTTTCTGTCTGACATGAAACCTAGTCGACTTCCCAAACATGTATAGTCGACTAACACCTTATACAGTCGACTAACATTGCCTATGTAGTCGACTACATTCAGTTTTCCAGAAACTAAGTATCTGTATCAGCCAACATATAGTCGACTTACCCTTGTTGTAGTCGACTAACCTTTGGAATTTTTGTTCTTCTAGTCGACTAATCTCCTATCCTAGTCGACTAATAGCAGTTGATAACTGCTGTGCAGTTGGTGAATTCTGGTATGTTAACCAACGTTTTAAAATTCAAATTTGGCCTGATAACTACCCTAACTTACTATGGATTTCACCTATAAATAGGGGTATTGTCCTAGGGTCAAGGCACCAATTCAAATCTAAAGTTTTCAGCCTAAAACTCTCTCCAAAAAAATTCTGTTTTCTGAAAACCTGTTTCACTTTCAGTTTCTTCACCACATTCCAAACTCCATTATGAAGATTTCTGAAATTCCTCCTATAAGAAACCTTGTCCACAAGCACATTCAAATTCAAGGCTTATAGGATCATTGTAATCATTCAAAGAAGATCATTGTACAAGGGCGTCTTCTTGGTGTAGAAGAAAGTTGTACAAGGTGTTTGTTCTCTTGGTGTAAAGAGGAGTTGTGCACATTTGACAAAGGGTGTTTGTCAAGTAGTGTACAAGGTATTGGTTGTGGGTGTACACAAATCAGGAAAGGAAAATCTCAAGCGGTTTGCTTGGGGACTGGATGTAGGTCACAAGGACCGAACCAGGATAACTCTCTTGTCTTTGCGTTTGAATTTTCTGAGTTTATCTTGTGAATATTTTATTTCCTGCAAGTAGTTTGATTTAAATTTTTATAAACACTATTCACCCCCCCTCTAGTGTTTGTGTTGCTTTGATTATAGATCCTACAGTTTGGTGTATTCTACTCAGATTGGTTGGACTGTCTCGAAGACATGATGGACTGGAGAGAGTCAGTCAGTTGGAGAGTCAGTGTTGGCTCGTGATGGAATCTTCTTGAGGTCAATTTGGAATAGAGTTCCATGAAGTTGCTGAGTGGGAGACACGTTCGTTAGTCGGCTCGTATGGTATTTCTCTTCAGGTGAAGTGATGGGAATGCATGTATGATGCATTCCATTTAGATAGCTAAGCTGAAGTTGGAAGCTTACAATTGATATTAGAGTTTGGCGAGAGTTGCAGGTGGCAACGACACACTCAATATGGATCTTGTGAGATCAGTGGAAACCAATTTTACATGTACTGGCGATTCATTTGAAGAAACCAGTTTCATCTGTTGGCCAAGTCGAGATCGTGTGTCGATTTCGTTGAGATCGCGTGTCGATTTCGCCGAGCCAAGATCGTGTGTCGATTTCGTCAGGTGCTCGTTAGAGTTTGGCTCAGATTTGAAAAATCTTCACCGAGGTGGAGAATTGTAGGAAGAAAGGAGATAGAGGAAGATAGCACAGAGATCAGAAGTCAAAGGGAGCAAGAACAGTGCATGCAACAGGCCTGGACAGAGCCCGGCAGACCGGTGTCCACGACGTGCACAGGCATGGCCCGGTCGGCCGCCCGGTCGACCGTAGCATGGAAGCGGTTGACCGCCCGGCCGATCGACTCACATTGACTGCTCTCGGTTGGTGCCAGTCGACCGGGTCGGTCGACCGAGCACTGGGGTCGGTCGACTGGCCGGTCAACCGGCCAGTCGTTTTGACTCCATTCTGGATTGGACTTCTTTTCTGTTTTGGGGTCAAATCCAATCAGGATTTCCTAAATCCCTGAGATTTTGTGGCTATAAATAAGGACTAGACCCTGATGTATTGTATCACTGGAAACCCTCACAGTATCTCTCTTGTATTAGTTTGTATTGATTGTTGAATCAATAAAATCCCTCTCTACCTTGCCCCGAGAACGTAGGCAAATTGTCGAACCTCGTTACATACTATGTTGATTTGTTTTCTCTATTATTTATTTGTTCTTGTCGTGTTGGGTATATCTCCGGCTGCATCTGTCTCTGTCTGGTTAGTGGATTCCTCAGAGAGGTTGTTGCCAAGGCGTGCGCAACATCCTCTATGTCACCAGCCAGGGGCTAGATCAAAGATATAATGAATTCAAATCTAAGGACTTCACAAAGTTTTTCAACGATCTCCAAGAAGCCATGGGTATCACAGAGGAAGAGGTGAAACAAATTGAGAATAAATTTGTGGTGGACAATATATCATTTGAAGAATCAAGCTCCAATTCGAGGAATTGATGTCGGCATATTCACCCATAATGTCAAAACTGGAATTACTCCATTCAAAGAACAAAAAGCTCGGACTCTTCATGTTCAAGTTCATTCGAGCATCACAAATACGTCTTCCATTTACAGTCTTTCTGTACTATTAGAGTGGAAATAGTTTTAGAGTAGAAATATGATTTTTCTCTATTTTGGTTTTCTTATTTCCTACTCCAAATTGAATATTTTGTGTTATCCTAATCTCATTAAGATTAGAGGTTTTCTTATCATGTAATTGTGATGCCTATATATATTTGGGGTATTGCCCACAACAATAAATATATATGATCTTCTCTTCATCCTTTTCACCTCAACATAGTATCAGAGCAAAAACCCTAATTCAATCTTTTATTGCCCTTTCTCTTCAGAAAAAAAAACTTATTGTTCTCGTGCTGCTTTGAACTTCAGTTGTGATATTTTAGTCGTTACTGAGCCGTTTGGAGTCCAATTCGAGTCATTTTGAAGCGTTAGGTTCGTAGGAGACTCTTCTACTGCTCTGTCCTATTTTATTACTAAAGTTCTGTAATACACTATATGAGTTTTTACCCAAAAATAATAATAATAATATAATAACATAAAAAATGGTAACTTATATGTAGGGACTGGGGATTAAACTCGGGTCCCCAGTAAGGGAGAGGAGAGAGTAAACCATTATGCCACATTGGCGTATAATCTAAAAGCACTCGAAATTAAACTTGAACCCAACAAGCTAGACAATCTATAATTTTCAAATCTAAACCGAATCTCTTTGAGATTTTTAGCAATCTTCAATTCTTATCTGAACTGTTAAATTAAGCAATCTAAACCTAACTGGAATTCAGGTTTCTAAAATCCCTAATAACCTATATAAAGACCCAAACCTTTTCTTTCTCTTCTACCTAAAGAGAAAATCCTAATCCAACTCTCCCCACTTTCATTTTTTCCTTTCTCCTCAAGCGAATCGTGAACGAAAAAGGGGTTTCGAGGTACAAGGACTGAGAAGAAAGCAAGGAGGAGCAACTCAAGTAAGTAAATCTAGATTGTGAATTTAATTTCAGTTTTTTAGGAAAAAAATAATAAATTAAATTAGAACTACAAGAATAAATTATTAATTTCAGCAATCTGCAAAAAGTCACCGCGAAACAATTATTGGTTCTTAGAAACTTATCTAATAAAATTTTTATATAATCATTGTTTTAATACTCTACAAAACCTTTACTTGAGAAAATCAAATCTAAGAAAGTAACCTGTTTTCCATAATTTAATATGATACTAATAGTTTATTCAATATCATGTCAATAATAAGACCATCTACAAATTTTTATACATCAAAAATCAATTCAAAAATTCAATTAAAATACATATCTAAATTTTACACACTTTTAAAATTTTTACAATTTAGAATTTGAAATTTCAAAAAAAAAAAAAAAAAACAAAGAAAGAAAGAAAAAAAAGAAAGAAAAAAAATTTAACGGCCGCTGCTCTCGGCTCTCTCGGCCAGCCGAGAGCAGCTCGGCCACCTACACAGACCCAGGTGGGTCTGTGCAGGGCCAGGCCCGGCCAGGCCACACCGGGCCTGACCTGGCCCGGGCCTGGCTGGCCCACTTAGTTGCGGGCTGCGCTACACAGGGGCAGCCCCTGTGCAGCAAACTCCCATTAAAATTTTTTTTTTTTTTGGCTGAGGTCCACGGGCTGTTCCATCCCAGCTCTGTATGGGCTGCGTCTTCTGGATCCACACCCGCACAACAAAACCCGACCCAACAGAAAAATTCAGACTTGTTAACTTGCAGAAAATAATTAAAATAATTAGTTAAAAATAGAGAAAAATACAAATAACAGTGTACAATATTTCTACTTTCTATGATAAAATTTTCAGAGAAATAGTAACATAAATTAAATCAAATTATTCCCTTTAAAGTTATTTTCCCTTAATGGTAAATCTAAACCCGTTAAGTAATTTAATGTTAAAAAGCCTTAAAAAAACCCAACAAAATAAAATTTAAAACTAGTCAAATTAAACCTATTAATTTCATGTTATACAGAGGAACATACTCCCAACTTTAAGCTAATTAATCAAGATTAAATAAATAAAAGATCCTAACAATTTCTATTGAAATAATTTATGTAGATTTACCGGGATTCTAGGATTTGCCGTGCTTTGGATTGTGATCTAACTCAGGTGAGTGCTTTTCTCCCTTCAGTTAACAAGAATTCTTGTGATGAAAGATTTTATCTAATTATTTAATTATATTATAAAGGTGATTTAAATGATTAAGCTAATTTTCTAGTATTTAGAAATTTTATATTTTCATGAATTACCTCCATTTATTATTTGTGGTATATTTATGTATTCCTGTATGCAATTAGTTCATTTGTTCTTAATAATAAACCTTCAAGATCACTACATGACATCGGTTAGGATTTTGCCACTAAGACTCACCTGGATGACATTTGTGACCATTTATGTGATGATCATTATGTTCATGTTATCTAACTACTGAGAAAAATATTGCTAGACGATAACAACCTCGTCCTGTTTATCATGTTCACTGATATATATATCCCGTTATACATGTATCACAATTTCACTTTTGAAGTTGTTATTGTTATCATTACCGAGTTATCCCAGTAAATTTAGGTAACATGTATATTAATAATCTTGACAACTAAATTAAACAACTTACACTGGGATTGGAAAAATTGATTGAGGAGATATCGTCTGTATTTTGAGTGGACCTAGGATTTAGGTTGCCTAGCCGAAAGAGGGTTCTACTGCAAGGTTGCCGTGGGGTGACTGGCACCCCGTCCTATTTCTATTCCTGTTTATACATATTATACATGTACTTGACCTGTTATACATGTTCCTGACTACCTTGCGGTAGGTTCTGGTTCAGCGCCATGAGTCTGGGCCATGATCCCGGGTATGCACGGGACCCACCTAAAACACAGACAATGTCTCCAACGATCACTTTCAATAACTGTAGGCGTAGTATGTGATGCGTCTATTACATGTGACAATTGGTTTTCGCTGACATAATTAATAATAAAAACTGAATTTTTACATTGACATTATAAACTAAACTTGACATCTGCCTGCATGTTATGATGTACATTGATTATACTCATGACCTGAGGTACCCTTGATTATATCACTGACTGGCTTAGTTACTATTCATTTATTGTTGGCATGTTATTCCAACCTTATCATGTATATTTTCTTTCCATATGCTTATACGTTACATGCATGTGCACCTTCCCTTTTTATTTTACCACTCACTAGGTTACTTATTGACGACCTTGAGTTTGCTA
This sequence comes from Agave tequilana, assembly GCA_038442645.1. Lineage (NCBI taxonomy): Eukaryota > Viridiplantae > Streptophyta > Magnoliopsida > Asparagales > Asparagaceae > Agave > Agave tequilana. The sequence goes on along the minus strand of JAVJIF010003589.1, from coordinate 941 downwards.
TGCTCAGATCCAGATCTGAGGACATTGAAGGACCAGGAGTACTTTGAGCGCGTTGCAGATCTCCAATGGACCATCCGCAGTTCAGCTCGTGAGGACTTTTAGTATTTTTGATTTTATTCTTGATATGCTTATAATAAGTGAACTTTCAAGATATTATTGTACTTGCTTTTGAATGCTGAAATAAGTTGTGAACTTTATATTTTGATTTAATACATTGAGGTTTAGCGTATTTTTATTGAAAATACGTTACCGACTCTTGTCACGTACCCAATTTTGTCTATTTTGGGATGTGAGGCGTGACATGTTCATTGCATCTGGTGATTATATCTGTTGATACCTGAATTTATCTACTTGTGGGTTCTTTCTATTACTTCTTATGGCTGAGTACTTCCTCCGATAAATATGTAACTCTATCAAATTTTGAGTATATTTTTTAATTTAAAAGATGCATTTAATCTCTACTTCAAATATTACTACCTTAGCACATCCAGTTATTTCTTGTTTATCTAGTGAGTTTATTACCTTCATCTTGGATTATTAATTCTAGTGTGTCAATCCATGTGACTGGTAAATCTGTAGTATTTTCACTTTTCACATAATATCTTCTGCCCCTTCTATAATTTTTTCTGACTGTTGCTCCAAACATAGTACTGGTACTATCAATCTCACTTCTTCTCTCACTCTCATTGATGTTAATTATATTCCACAAGTTTCTTTAATCTTAATAAATAAGCATTATCTATAAGAAGCCAATGGTGATATATTGTGATAATCAAAAGCTATGTATATTACCAATAATCATGTTCTTCATGAGCGAACGAAGTACATTAAAGTCGACTGCCACTTTATCTGATATATAGTAATGACATATCGGATAGTTACTTCGTTCGTCACATCGAGTTGTAAATTTGGAGATATCTTCACTAAAAATTTATCTAGAA